>PVJO010012780.1:0-54198 GCA_004026905.1 Hystrix cristata | reverse complement strand
GGATGTGAGGCGAGGGTGTCAGCAGGAACGAGAGGGAGGTTCCCCACATTCCACTTGGGATGGGAATGGGAGGGGGAGGGCGGGAAGGGGCCGAACCAGCGGGCTGGAGGGAGGGGTGAGGCCGGCCTCAGTGTGTGTGTGGGGGGTTGCTATTCCAGCAGCAGCAGAACCAAAGTGGGTCAGAGTCCTCGCCTCCCCATTCTCAGAGGGAAGATGTCTCTTGTGGCAGGCTGAAGGTTCGCTGTGGAGAGCTTTACCATGGGCACAACTGATGGCTGGGAGGGAAGAGCACGGGAAGGGCAGTCTTAGGTTGTGACTGAGGTCCCCTGGCCACCTCTCCCACCTTCCTAAAGTAGGGGCTCTGGATGGGCACTGTCTGAAATCCTCAGGGATCCCTCCTGCTTCCCAGGCCCTAAGAAAAGCCTCCACCGCCAGCCCCCCCTCGCCAAGAGCATCCTTAGCAACAGAGACTTAGCGTGGAGAGAAAGGAAGCTGGGCCACCGCGACCCCAGAGCCATCGCCAGCCGTCCTCGGGCTCCTGCCCCCATCTCTGGGCAGTGCACTGCGCCCTTCCTCCCTCTTCCCCTGGCCGCTGTAGTGCTGGCCAGGTATGGATGCCCGCAAGAGTGGGGTGGCTTGACCGGCCCAAGCTGCCAAGGCATCTGTGACTCTGGGGTCCTCACCCCTGGAAACAAACCCTGGCGCCTGATGGAGAGAAAAGACCAGATTAGTGCTCCAAGCCAACTTCCGGCATTGAGAGAGGTTCTCAAAATATAGGCGTAGATTCCCCGGCTGCCTCGGGGTCAAGAGAGCATTGTTCGAAGTGCGCACCCCACAGCCCCCCCTCTAACTCACTGAGCCCCAGAACCTGCATTTTAACAGCTTTCCCCATCAGGACCTCCACTGCCCAGCTCAAGATTCTGAGCTGTTTCAGAATTTCTACCCAGCATGGTGGCGCACACCTGTAATCGCAGTGCACAGGAGGCTGAGGCAGGAGGATTGCTGGGAGCTGGAGGCCAGCCTGGGCGACACAGTGAGTTCCGGTAGGGAGACCAGAACTCACAGCGGATGCTGAGCCCCCTGGAGGGTTGGGCGCTTCCTGCCCTCGGGGGCTTCCTGCCAACTCTTGCCTTTCCACCTGCACCAAACTAACTAAAGGATTTGTCCTACATTCCCCCTTCATTCACTCACCTGCCCCTCCTGGGTGCAACAGGGACTTCTGACTCGGGAAGGCAGCTGTGCTGCGTGCCAGCCGGGGTGCTCGGGGGAGCCACACATGAAATAGACACCTGCAGTCAGTCAGAGTTCCCTCAGTCACTCATCAAACATGCAGCCACCAGCGCTGCAGTGAGGGGCAGAGTGGTGCAAAGCACGAGGGCGTTGCAGTCCTGCAGATCTGAGTTTGAATCCAGCCTTGTGGGCCCCGGTGAAAGCCACCTGTGTTTTAGGCCGGGCATGGTGGTACACACCTGTAACCCCAGCACACAGGAAGCTGAGGCAGGAGGATGGCCGTGAGTTCGAGACCAGCCTGAGGTACATAATGAGACTACATACAGCCTGGACTACATAATGAGACTCTGCCTCAAAAAAACCAAAAACAAAACATCTGGCCCTTTCTACCTTGTGCCGGGGACTGTCCCTGGCTTAGGATCCAGGAGTAGCGCCAACCAAAGGGTAACTGAGGCAATAACCTGTTAATCTCTACTGGGGCTGTTTCTCTTCTTTTCCTTTCATTTATTTTTCTTTTCTCTTCTTTTCTTTTCTTTTTTTGCAGGAGGGTCTCACCGTGGAGTTCAGGCTGCCCTCGAACGCACTGTATGGTCCAGGCTGGCCTCCAACTCGCAGTGATCCTCCTGCCTCGGCCTCCTGAGTACTGGGATTACAGGCGTGCACATGAGTTTCTAATGGGCAGTTTGTCCCATGCTGCTTCCTCTGTCCAAACGCTCCTTGCGCTACACGGCCTCGGGCCCTTCTCTGCCCAGGCCAACAACGGACACTGCGCCTCCGCGATGGCGGCCAGGGACCCGTGCTCAGTAGGCGTCTACTGGCAAATGGGGCTGAGAGAGCACACCAGCGGCCTTGACTGGACTTGGGCTGATGGCCACCGCCCTGCCGAGCGGGCTGTCTGTCCCAAGCCGACTCCCCTGACCCACCGGGGCGAGGAGCCAGGTGTGGAGGACGCCCAGTCCCCTCCCAAGCCCTGCTGCACCCCTGCTTCCTGAAAGGAGCCCTGACAGGGGTCTGGACAGTGCTTTGAAGTTTCTAGAATTCTACCTTAAAAGACTTCCTGCATGCCCCAAACACAGAGCCCGGGAGTCGGGAGGAGCCTCCTGGCGCCACCACCCCCAGCGCTCAGAAAACAAGCTGCCTTGCTCCTTCCCACAACTGCCCTTTCCCGCAAGATGCTTCCTGTGAGGAAGACTCTTCCTACCCACCCCGAGGCCCAGGGTCCCATCTCAGGGGACAGCGTGGCCTCCCAGACTGCCCTGCCTTAGAGGGCCACCCCGCCGCAGACGACACCCGCCACGGCGGCCGGCGGTCACGGGAAGGGAAGAGCTCAGCTCCCACTCGAGGGCTCTGGGGCCTGACTTGAGAACGACTTCCTGAACAGGGTGCTCTCCTTCAGGACTGTGTCGCCCAGAGAGAAGCCAGGGCGCAGGTCCGAGGTGGCACCAGTGCCCAGCGCGGCTGCTGCTGGCTCCAGGCTCCATGATCACAGTCAGGGCGAGCCCGATGCCCCGATCAGGGGAACAAGCCACAGTCCACCCACTCTGAGGTGGATGCTCCACAGCCCCTAAAAACAAGATCGCTGTGGGTAGCACCACAGAAAAAACTGTCGAAGAACTACTTCTAGATTCGCCTGTATTCAAAAATTCGTGTTTAATGTTTAAAAAGATCTGACACAAAGCACATCAACCACCAGCCAGTTAGCTAAGATGAGGAAGGGGATTATGGGACACTTTGTATTCCCTGGACTCTTTTTTTTTTTTTTCCGGTACCAGAAATTGAGCCCAGGGCCTTCATCCTGAGCCACGTCCCAGGCCTTTTTCATTTTTTGTTTTGAGACAGTGTCTCCCTAAATCACTAATTTGCTCAGGCTGTGCTGGAATTTGTGATCTTCCTGCCTCAGCCTCCCAGAGTGTTGGGACTGGATTACAGGAACGTGCCAGCACGCCTGGCTTCTCTTGATACTGACTTATGGATTAGAAGTTTGTAACCAGCATCTAGCAGTTTCGTACCTTCTGTGTATGTGCGGTACTGAGAACCCAGGGGTGCTCTCCCACTGCGCTACATCCCCAGCCTTTTTATTTTTGTGGGGATACAGAGTCCAATACATTGCTTAGTTTGGCTTTGAACTTGCAATCCTCCTGCTTCAGCCTTCTGAGTGGCTGGGATAAAAGCATGTGCCATTATACCCTGTTTGTGATTAGAACTACTTAGCTGAAATATTTCTTCTTTCCCTTCCGCCCTGCCCCTCCCCCTCCTTCTTCCTGTGTCTAGGCCAGCGCTCTGCCACTGAGCTACACCGCTAGCCCCAAAACATTTTTTTAAATGAATATAACTTAGGGGGTAGATGGGAGGGGACAGGGCAGATAAGACCTCCCCTCACCCACCTCCCAAGGCTTTGCCCTTGTTTCCTGGCTCTCCTGTGCAACCTTTGGCAAGCCACGTGGCTGCTCCATGCCTCAGTTTCCCCAGTGTAAAACCGGAGTCAGCAATACCAGTAACTAGGGTCAAAGGAAATGTCCGTGAAGACCCTTAATGCGCGTCACTGTTTCTCTCTTTCTAAATGCAGCAACCTCTTTCGGGGAACAGGAGGGAGGGTGGGGTAGAGGTAAATGCCGGGGTAAGAGGGGACGTCGGGGGAGGGACCGACCACAGCTGGCGAGCAGCACCCAGAGGCGGGAGCGGGAACTGCAGGCCTCCTTCAAATGGGGGCGGGGCGGGGCGGGGCGGGGCGCGCGGCGGAGGGAGGCGGAGCCTGGAAGTTGGGCCGCCTCTGCGGGAGCCTGGTCCCAAGGTGGCGGCTGCCAGGGCTGGGGGCGCAGAGGGGTGGCAAGGCAGGCGCCTCTGCAGGGGACACCGGGAGACTGAGGCTAGACACTCGGGTTCGGGAGACTCCGCCCGGCCCTGCCTCCCAGCCCCTTCCCAACAGCAGATCTGCGTTGGCCGCCTGTGAAAACCACCTGAAGCAGAGTCCCCAGCTTCTCCCTTCGTCTCGGCTCCAGCACCCCAAGTGAGGCTGCCCGAGGCCGGCCCCTGGGACGCCCCCCACCTACATGCCCCTCCTCCTGCCCAGGCAGGCAGGGAAACCGCTGCCTTAGTCACGCCAGATAATCACCTCTGGTCACTCGCCGTCTGGCCTCTTCCTCGAGAAACTCCAAGTATCTCTTAGACATTATCTCACCGTGAAAGCTGCGGGGGTGGGGGAGGCAGAAGCGAGGAGGCAGCATTTCAGAAGGGGGAAACTGAGGCCAGAGAAGACCAACACAGCCACCTACCCAGCTTCTCCATGTGGGCTAAGAGACAGGATCCCAAGGGGGCTGGAGTGCAGACAGCAGAAAGAACTTCCCAGAGAACGGTGAAGATGCTTGTTTGAAATAGGCCTGCAGAGAGCTGCCTTCCGCACACCGGTTAGGTGCCTTGTGCTTTGGCAAGGGCTTTTCAGGAATTAGCTGTTCCCCAGTGGGCACTAGAATTATTAGCTTCATTTTACAGATGGGGAAACTGAGGCCACCGCATGTCCCAGACCACTGGGTAGGCAGGTGGAGATGCCAGGATGCAGGCCCAGGGAATCTCACTGCAGAGGCCGCAAAGGAACAATGCATGTGGGGACACAGCAGGCCTCGGTGCTCCTGTGTGTCCTCGGAAGGGCCAACGAAGTGGCCTAGGGGTGTCCCGCCAGGTTCCAGCAACAGCCATGAGAGCCGGCCAAGCCCTCCCCCGGGCATCCTTGAGGGACTCAACTTTGCAGACCTCCTTGTCACCTTCCCGTCCCAGTGGACTGAGAATGCTATCCTGTCCACTGAACCACCGCGTTGCTGCACACCCTGTCAGCAGGTGGATCCCCAAAGCCCACTTCAGGCTGGGATCCGGCTCACTGAACAGGACCTGTGCATAGCGGTGCCTGGGAAGTTCCTCCTGAGGTCTGACCCAGATCCTTTCTCAACAGCATCGTGGAGGCTTTCAGGTGTGGGAGGCAGCTGGGGTCCCACACTCAGGCCTGGACACAGCAAGTGGGGTGGGGTGGGCAGGAGGGGCTGCCTTATCCCCTGGGAGCCCCGCCGGGACAGGGCTGTCCTCACCGCCACAGCTGGTTGCTTGGCCATCTGCCGGCTTCTCCAGGTGTGCATGCGCTGGAGGGAGATGGGTGCAGGGGTGGGGCGGGGGGGCTCTCAGGACCCAGACCCATCTCTAGGGAGCACCTTCATGGGTACCAACTGCGTGGCCCCTGCCTTCAGGGAGCCCCCAGTTATGGGGGAGACAGCCCTGCTCAGGATCCCCTAGTCTGACGGAGGAGCGTTCCCCCCCGCTCACACACACCAGGACAGGAGTAAAGGCCAGCTCCCGCCAAGCGCACCCTCACCAGAGTCACGCTGCTGGTGCAGACATCAGACAGCTCAGTGCACACAGATGCTTTGCTGGGAATAGGCTTGTTTTCAACAGAAGAAAAATATAGGGTACAAATGGCCCTCCCATCCCAAGTGGGTGTGCGGGCAAAGCCTTGGTGATGGTGAGGCCAGGGAGAGGGTCCTGGGGAGGCTGGGACAGGACAAAACCATGGAAGGGCCTCCTGCACACCTAGACAGCCGTAGAAGGAAGGCACCTTGCGACAGTCACATTCCCGTGTGTTGTGGGGTGTGGAGGATGATCTAGGCGCTAGGATAGTCAGCCCCCACTAACCTGCAGTCCCGGGGATTGGACCCAGGGCCGTCACACTGAGCCACATACCCAGGGCTTTTTATTATCATTTTTTAAGACAGGGTCTCACTAAGTCACTGAGTTGCCCAGGCTAAGCTCAAATTTGTGATCCTCCTGCCTCAGCTTCCCAGAGTCCTGGGATTACAGGCATGTACCACCACACCCAGCCCAATAGTTCTTTATTTTAATGTGTGTGAGGAATAAACAGTGCCCAAATCATGCGCATGCAGATGTTATGGCTGAGAAATATTTATTTGGTCCAGGTATGGTGGGGAAAGCCTGGAACCCCAGAACATGCAGGCCTGTAATCCCAGCTACTTGAGAGGCTGAGGCTGGAGGATGGCAACTCAAACCCAGCCTGGGGGGTGCTGGGGATTTAGCTCAGTGGTACAGCAGTTGCCTAGCAAGCAGGAGACCCTGGGTGCCCCAGCACCCAAAAAAACAAAACAAAACAAACCCAGCCTGGGTAACTGAGTGACTTAGTGAGGGAGGACATCCCACCTCTTCAAACAAGCAAGGATTAGGGGACACGGTGGCACTATGGCACTAGCGTGGTGGCCTAGCTTTCATCTCCACCCACCTGTGGCCAGCTGCTGCCGCAGGCCTGCCGTTCCCAGCCCCGCCCCCTGTGGGGTTCGGCCCTCCCCCTCCCATCTGTCACCCCAGGCTTCCCTCCCTGTTCCACCCCCTGATGGGAAGCCACCCCCTGCTCCTCACTCAGCCTGTGGGGACCTGGAGACGGCGCCTTCACACCTAACCTTGGTACCTCAGCTGTGCAGAGAGAGGCACGGGCAGGCTGCTCTTTCCCATCGCTGCTTCTCTGTCTGCCTCCACCACCCCCACCCTGCCCCGCACACCCTTGCTGCCTACAGGGCACCTGCCAGCCACAGCAAGATAAGGGCGAGGGAAGCTTAGCAAGCGCAAGGGCTCCCACCCCGGCAGGTCCCTGTCCAGTGTCCTTCCTCAAGCCTCTTCATTTCTCAAAGACAGCGCAGTGGGAGGAGCCGGGAGTTGGTAAGAAAGGGAGAAGGGTCCAGGGGTGACACAGACCCCTACAGTGGTCAGTGTGTGCCATGCACTGCTGTTTGCAGCCCCAAACGTCTAAGCCTCCTGAACTCACTCCCCACAGCAAGCCCTCGAGGTAGACCCTATTCCCATTCCCTTTTTACAGATGAGAAAATGAGGCACCGAGTGGTTTAGGAACTTGCCCAAGGTCACACAGCTAGGTGTTCAAGGAAGGACCTAAATCCCAGCCAGTCTGACTCTCAACTCTCCCTGTGTAACTTTCCTGCCCCAAACCCCTCGCCTGGGGCTGGGGACATAGCTCAGCGGCAGACCGCTCACTTCTGTTCCACAAGGTCACCTGGGTAGACGACTGCAGCAGCCTTGCAAGGGGCGGGCAGGAGCCACACCGGCCCTGGAGCCCCCGGGGCAAGCTGGCGCCAGCTCACAGGGCTCTCACACCGTCTCCTGCCCGTCGTGGCGGGGAGCCCTGTCTGGGGTCAGAAGCAGGCCCCGGGCATCCTCTCTGCCCCCGCTTCCCGGAGCGGGGTGCAGGCCACAGGACATCAGCTGCTCTTGCCAGGCCCCAGACTTCCCCAGACAGAAGCCGAGGCCTGAGGCTGAGGGAGACTGCACAGAAGGCCTGGGGTGTGCTGGGACAGAGAGGGGCCTGGACGCAGCCCGCCACCAGTCCGTGCACTCTTCCCTGGCCCTGGCTCTTGGGCTGCAAGTGTGATAAACAACAGGCCTGGGTGGTAGAAAGGAGCTGGGGTCCTGGAACCTGAGCAGGGTCCGGCCTCCTGCCTCAACTCCTAAACTTTGAATGTAGCCATTCCTCAGCTTCCTCACCTACAAAGAGGGGACATGCTGGGCCCTCTCCCGCCCACGTCTCACAATTTCTGGGACTCTCTAGTGGTGACAGACACGTGCAGACTGTCCACCGCAAACGCAGCTAACCAAGTGACTGCTGCACGGTGCTCAGAAACGATGGAGCCAAGTGACCTTAGATTGAAACCTCTAGGGTTTTGGTTTTAGGGTTTCTCTCTCTCTCTCTCTCTTTTTTTTGATTCAGGATCAAAAAAATCTGACTGGCTTCAAACTCATGATCCTCCTGCCTCAGCCTCCTGAGTGCTGGGGTTAGAGGCGTGTCCCTTAGCTCTCCAGATCTTGACCTATCTGAGGAGGGAGTGGGGACACGGGTATATGTGAGGGTCTCTGTCATAAGAATCTAATTCTAGACCCATCTGTCCTTGTTCAGCCCACCATTTCCCTCTTCCTTGAAGCTGGAACCAGATGGGGACACCCACTCCCTGCTCCCAAGCACCCCTCAGCTGCTGGGGACAAGAGGCTCAGGTTTCAGGGCCCTCCCCACCTGTCCCCTCCTGATCCTGGATTCTGGAGAGGAACCAGAGCACAGGAGACAGGCAGGTCCACAAGACAGGCTGGGGACCCAGGAGGAGGGCGTGGCCTGGAATCTGATGCCTCCCACCTGCTCCCTCTGGGTTTCTTTGAGCCTGGTTTTGGAGGGCAAAGTTGCCTGGGAGTGGGCAGGTCCCCAAGAGGCTCCTGGCCTCCCGATATCCCCCACAGCAGCCCTCCAGCCCGGCATCCAAGCCTCAGACACAGGACGGCTGGGCGGTTCTTCTAGGCAGAACCATCCATGCCCCACTCTGCATGCCTTCCTTCTCTGGGGGGCTGTGATGGTGTCAGGGAGGGGGTCCCACTACAATTTCCAGGATCTGGGGATGGAAGTGACCCAGATATTGAGCAAAGTGGCAACCCCAGCTGTCTGCCACCCCCTACTGCTGAGGACAATGCTTGTTCCTCAAAGGCTGAGTGAGCTCACCAAACAGGCCTTAGGGAAAAACTTCCATGCGCTCTGGGCTGCTGGTGGGGGCGTCCCCCAGATGTTAGTGGGAGACTGTGGCAGAAAGAGAGAGAACTGAGAAGGGACCCGCAGGAGGCCTTGGTTTCCGAGGCCTGGCGAGGCCCCTTGGTCAAAATAAATTCCCGAGATCCCGAGTGTGCAGAGTTCCAAGGAACAGGTCCGTCCCCACTGTACCCCACCAGTCTGCAGAAAGCCACCGATCTGCCATCTCCTGCCTCTGACGGCCTTCCCCTTCTTTATCTCTCCTTGCCCTGGAGGATCTGTCTAGCTAGGAGCTGCGTTCTTACTGCACCCAGCTCTCTGGGTATCTGTTGCATTTTGCCTTTCCCATGAAACTGAGGGGTCCTCAGGCTACAGATCCACAGAGCAAGTGTCATGTGTCCCACAGACAGCCACCCCCAGGGCTGGGGCAGGAGGGCCTGTCCCTCCCTGCAGCGGGGTTTGCTCGGACAAGTCTGTCTGCAGAGAGCAAGCCAACCTCAGCCCAATCCCTGATTCCTAAAGGCAAAATACACTCCCTCACTGCTCTGGCCTCCCCGACCAAGAACCTCAGACCACGTCAGGCTGGCAGAGCCGAAGGAAAACAGGCCAACGTGCAGAGGTGAGGGAGAGGGGAGAGCAGGGCAGCTGGGGGACAGAGGAGGGGGCCAGGGCTCACAGGTGAGAGGTGAGAGGTGCTGCCAGGACACACTGAGCCCCCCCCAACACACACATGCTGATGCTCCTGACACCACTTCGATACTGGGGGAGGCGAAGGCAGGGCGGCCACAGCCTGCCCCCTGGGCCCTCGGCTCCCACAGCTCATGCCCCTAACCGTCCCCTCGTGGGGCTGGAAGCGTCCTGCGGCAAAGGGGACTCTGGTGTGGGGAGTGAGCCTGGAACGGGGTCCCCACAGGTGCCTTCCCAGTGTGGAGGACTCCAGGGATGAGGAGAAAGCCCTGAACATGCACACACTCACACATGTACACATGGGTGCGCACACCCCTGCTCTCTCACTCCTGCTCTCTCACGCATACAGACACTCATGCACCAACACACTCATGCACACACGTTTGCAAACGGGTTCACTCCTGCCTGCTCTGTCACATGCACACACCAGTACACTCATGTACATACTCACTCCTGCTCCATCATGCTCACTCTCACAAGCACACACACAACAGCACATTTTCCCACACAAGGTACACACATACCAGCATATTCTTGCACACGTGTGCAAACATCTACACATATGTGCTCATGCTTCTGCTCACTCTTGCCGGCTCTCCCTCACACACACATGCATTTGTGCTTACTGTACTCCTCACGAGCAGAGGCACGAGTCCATCCACACACACCATCCACACACACAATCAGGCACACGTGCGTCTCAGACACTGACACACTTACTCACCCACGTCTGCCCACATAACCGGACCCACACATGCACTTAGCTGTGCAGTCAGAAGCCCTCCCTCACATGGGCACGCACGCGTACACCCAGCACACACATTGTCACTCACACCTGTGCACACACAATCCCACACCCCCAGAATCACATGTGTGTGCATGCACACATTCATGTCCTTGGGCTGCCAGGCTGAGGCCTCTCTGTTTGGGGTCTGGCCACCGGAGACAAGGTGCTCCCTGGTCCTTGTAGATTCTCCCCAGAATCATCCAATAAACACTGGAGCCCCGCTACAGCCCCTCAACTGCTTGGCTCCCATCCACACGATGGGGGTCCATCCTGCCGCCTGAAGGCCAGCGAGGTCCCGCCCCCCACACGCTGTCGCCCCTGCCCCCAGCATCCTGCGGACAACTGCAGCCTAGCGGCCCGGGGACCAGTCCAGAGCTGGGCCCTGATCCAGACAGAGAGCCAGAGCCAGAGACCGGCCGAGCGCCTAGAAGAGAGGGAAAGAAGGCGGAGGACGAGGGAGATGAAAGCAGCTATAGCCGGCAGAGAGCAGAGCGGGAGGCCGAGAGCCCTAATTACGCGGGCAGGCGGGCGGCAGAGCAGAGGGCAGCCTGTTTGAAGTCTGTGGCGAGCAAGTGAGCGGCATCAAAGGCCGGGCAGGAGGCACAGAGGGGAGAGCAGGAGGAGCCGCCCTGAGCGCGCCCACCTGGGCCCGCGGTCCCTGCCACCCGCAGCCTCTCCACCCAGCGGCCCACCGTGGTGCAGTGCAGAAGGCCACAGCCACCTGCCAGGAGCATGCCGGGCTTCCGGCTCAGGGACAGCCCCAGCCCGGGGATGGGGATGGCTCTCTTGAATGGTCCCTGCAGCCGCCACCTCCCTGTCTCCCAGAAACTATGTCCTGGCACCTCTCAGCCAATCCAGCTCGAGGTCCCAAGAATCAGTCCCTCGATTTGCCTCTTCTTAGATCCAGAAAACTCCAGCTCTCAAGATCTCCAATTCCCAAATTGAGAATGGTGGTGCCCACCTGTAATCTCAGCACTTGGGAGGCTGAGGCAGGAGAATTACTTCAAGTTCAAGGCCAGCCTGGGCTACAGTAGTGAGTTCAAGGCTGACCTGAACTACATAGCAAGACCCTGTCCCAAAACAAACAAAAAAAGATTTCCATTTCCCACCCAGGTGGGGTGTGCCAGCTTTCTTGGTGGCAAGGGGAGGTTCCCATATGACCCCTGGTGATCTCCTTCCTCAGGTCTCCAAGGAACTGGTCCTTCTGGTAGTCTCACCCAAATCCTTCATGCTGCCTGTCATTTCCGATAGAGGCTGACTGACCTCCACACACCAGCATGGAACTTGGAGGACCCCACAAGGGCCCATCTCCTTGTCCTATGGCTTCTCCTTCCCCGAGTGCCACACCTACATCTCCCAGCTCCTCAGACCTGCTCTCCCTCACTGGACCTGGGCCCACAGCAAGGGGCAGTGGTCTCAGAGTGAGAGGTGACAGGGGAAAAGCCAGGTGGCCTTGAACAGGAAGCCTGATCACCCCGCCCCCTTGAGGAGTAACACTGGCTCCTTCTGTAATCTCCCAACCTTCACTTTCCTCATCTCTAAGGAGGGGAGATGCTTGCAACCTTGAAGGAGTGCTGAGAGAATTAAATATAACAACACACAGCTGGGCATGGTGGCACAGGCCTGTCATCTCAGCCCCTGAGGCTGAGGCAGGAGGATCCCTGCAAGTTTGAGGCCAGCCTGGGCTGTGCAGCAAGACCCTGTCTCAAAAAGTCAAAACATATACTATATATAATCATATGGGGCCTGGCAGGTGACAGGCTCTCTGAGCATGATGCAATCGCCATGGCAAGCTGGCTGTCCAGAGTGCAGGGAAAGTGTTTCTCCAGGAGGGCAGAAGAGAAGCCTCCCAAACCTGGGAAGGAGGCCCGGCGCCCTGGAAGGATGGAGAGAAGATTCCCCCGCTGGCTCCCGCACCCAGCCCCGAGTGCTATTGCAGCTCAGGACCGCTCTCAGCGGGGAAGCAGACTGAGCATTCCTTCCGGAGTCCAGAGCCTGCAGTCGGGCTGATTTCTTGTCAGCCTCACACCACTTCAGTGCTGGCTCCACAAATTGTCTTCTGTGGACTTCGAAGCTCAGAGCTGGGCATGATGGTGCACACGTGTCATCCCGGCACTCGGGAGGCTGAGGCAGGAGGATCACTGTGAGTTGGAGAACAGCCTGCGCTACACAGTGTGTTCAAGACCAGCCTGAACTACCTAGTGAGACTCTGTCTCAAAAAAGCAAAAAATCGGGCTGGGGATTTAGTTCAGTGGTTAGAATACTTGCCTTGCAAGCACAAGGCCTTGAGTTCGATCCCTAGCACCAAAAAAAAAAGCAAAAAATAAAATGATATTAAAAAATACTCTGCCACGAATCTACTCACACACCTATCTGCCCACTTTCTCATCTATCTATCCACTCTTCTAGTCTTCTCTTTCTTTCCTTTCTTCCTTTCTTCTCTCCCTCCCTCCTTCCCTCTATCCATTTGCCCTTCCATCCTCTATCCACGTAATCATCTTTCCATCCACCCACACGCCACTTACATACCCACCCAAACCTCCCACCCCATCCACATATCCCACCCACTCACTTACCATCCAGCCACTCATCCAGCACCCACACAAGGCTCCTCGCGCCACTCACCTCCCAGCACCTGCTCGTGTCCCCACCCATTCACCCAAACGAGTCCCTCTGATTTATTGATCCTGTCTTCATCCCCAGGCACTGTGCCAGGTCTCTGACCTCCATCGCCTCCGCCAGCCATTGGGAAATCCCAGCCTCCTTCACAGCACCCTGCTCCGGAAGGGACGGTCCAGCGCCTCCCACATCCCACTGCAGAAGATTAGGCCACAGGACCAGGCCTCGCCTGCGGGGATGGGAGCCAAAGTGTGCTCTGACATTTTGATGGAAGAATATGGAGAAGTCTGAAGAGCAAAGTGGATCCTAAACCACTTTCTCGGAAGAGGAAGGAGGTTTCTATCAACACCCCAAAGCGCGGGGTGGGTGGCAGAACTGTCCATGGAATAGGGCCCAGATTGCTCAAGGGCAGGGTGGGAGTCCTGGAGGGCCTGGTCACCTCAGCCAGCTCCCACCAGCCTGTCTCCATTCCAGAGTTTCCCAAGAGTTTCCAGGTCTTCGGGTGGAGGGGACAGGGCATCGGGAGGCAAAGCCTGGGCAGCGGGAATTATGTGGGAGCTCAGAGTCAGACAGAGCAAGACCCTGGGCTCCAGCCCGCTTCTGTTGCTCACCGGCTGTGTGACTTGGGGTAAATCTCCAACTCCTTGGAGCCTTGATTTAACCTCTTCCAAAATGGAAAAAGCAGCAATACCGGTCCTATCTGTTGCAAAAACCTGATGAGTACATATTGGAAGGACTTGGAGAACCATTTCTAGGTTTGCATAACACAGTACAAAGAAAGTGCTGGGCTTCCTATTCCAAGTCTGGATGGAGAAGCCCAGAAACAATGAACGACCCAGACCCAGCGCCAGTCCCGGGTCCCATCTTCAGGCTGCGTCCCTCCTGAGCCTGAGCTCTGGGCGCTGGAGCCCTCCCCTCTGGCCTATCCTGCCCTCCCCAGCCATGCAGGGAAAGAAGGCCCGAGCTGCAGTCAGCATGGGGGAGGGAAAGAGTCAAAGAGTGAAGGTGCCAACAAAGGTGCCAGGCTGCCAAGAGCTGCGGGGCAACAGGAAGGAGAAACCAAGGCAAGACCTAGCCCAGGCCAGCCACTCCTGCGCCCCTGCTTCCACGCACGCACGCACGCACGCACACACACTCCCTGCTGCAGAGGCTGCAAGGAGGGCACCGCCCTGGGCTTGAGGTGTGGGTGCCAGCCGGGTGGGCTGGCATGAGGAGGGAGAGGGCGGCGCGGGGAGCTAATCCCCCCAGCGTCTCCCAGACGCCCACAGAGACCAGGGTGAGCTCTTTGTCTGAGCAGAGACGACAGAGGGTGGTGGGCGGGCGGCGGGCGGCGGGCAGGCGGCCTGCTTCTCTTTCCCTCCCTGCCTCCGCCCCAGGGCAGGTAGAAGCCTGCCGTCTGGGGACGGGTCGGAGGGAGTGGGGGGAAAGGGATTAGGGGAGAGACAGGCACTTACAGCTCGGAAGGTTCCCTCCCGTGGGCCCAGGGAGCCTGTAGCTTTGGGGTGGGGGTCCCCGGAAGGGCAATGGGGCATGAACCCCAGCGGGGAGCAGCCCTTGTTTGCAGGGGGAAGCCCCGATGATAGACGGTGAACCTGCTCACACTCCGAATCATCCACACACACAGCCGGAGTGCAAAGCGGCTTGCACACACGTGTTTACCCGCAGTCACACACAGAGGCCGACAGGCAGGGATAATTACATGGCCCTGCAAGATCACAGCGGGGCAGTTGAAAGCAGCTCTTGTCCGTCCTCTGCCGCCACCCTCACAGGCTGTCCCCCAGAAACACCACCGTCACCCACAGCGGTCAGTGCCATGGTCACCTGTGGGTCAGCTCACACCCGTGCAGTGCGAGCACCCAGCAGTGCGATCACCCACCCCACTGGCGGCAGCTCCAGCCTCGCCGCACACAGCCACAGCGCGGGGTCCCCTCAACTACCAAGCGCCGTCCAGGGACCCCTACAGGCACGCACACGGCGTGCTGCGGCTACTCTGAGCCCGCTTCTTTCTGCCACATGCATATACCTGCCCCGGCCCTCTCACCTCCAAACACAATGCCCAACACAGCTGACTCCCTAGCAAGAATAATAAGGCCGCCCCCTTCCTGTTCCCTGGCTTTAACCCTGCTCCCCTCTCTGGGTTAAAGCCAGCCCTGGACTCCCTGCCACGGCTGAGCACCAAGAACCAGCCGTGCATGGTGGACCTGCTAGGTTGAGGCTGGGTCTGGGCCGCAGGGGACAGGTGCCACTGACGCCCGCGGGAGTTCCCCAAGCTCAGGGACATACTGTGCCCTCCCGAGCCCCAAGATGGGCAGGTCAGAGCTGCCCTTCTCCTCCCTGACCCTACTCCCTGCCCTGCAGCCCAGGAGCCCTCGCTGGCAAGCCGAGCCCACTGTGGCCGGCGCCTCCAAGGATGAAAGACCTCTGGCTCCTCCAGAAACCAGGGCTAAATATACCCCTCGCCTGCCTGCTTTCTTATGCCTGACTGGAACCAGCTGGGCGGGACCCGCCCTTCCGCCTGCAGGACCCACCGTGGACCTGCACTGGATGGCCAGGCGGCTGAGCCTGGAGACAGCCAGCCAGAAAGCCACGTGCAAAGCACCCCTTCCAGCCAGACCCTACCAAAGACTCCCTGGAGGCAGGGCACGTGAGACCAACCCTGGCGCATGACAACGGAGCACTTCGGAGCCTCAGTTTCCCTTGCCATAAAGTAAGGACAAAGTAAAGTGGTTCTGGCCTCAGAATGTTACAAATGGTGAGTTAACACAGGTAGAGCCCTGGGACAGTCTGTGGCACACAGTAAGTGCTCAAGAAACATCGGTCATACTGGGCGTGATGGTACACACCTGTGATCCCAGCACTCAGGAGGCCGAGGAAGGAGAATCACCACGAGTTCAAGGACAGCCCGAGCTACACAGTGAGTTCGAGGCCAGTCTGAACTACATAGGGAGATCTTGTCCCAAAAAACCCAACGTTAATTAATTAATCAATAATAAGTACATGCTGATCTTTAGTCGGCCTACACTGACGGCGCTGGCTGCACTGTCGCAGACACATATACTGTTGCGTGCCCTGGGTTAACCGTCCAAATCAGCAGGGTTGGGGGCTCACAGCCGAGTGGTGGGCAGCTTGGGGCAGATCAGTGAGGGGCCCAGGGAGGTGGACGGGCCAAGACACACCCCTACCCAGCTCTGCCCTGGCCACGTCCCGGGCTCCCCTCCTTGGCCAGCACCCACCCCGGCCTGTGGTCTGGCCTGTGGCCGCAGCTCCCACGCCACGGCCCAGTTTAGCAGCTCCAGCCCGCGGCCCGGGACAGCCCACTCTCCAGCCTGGTCCAGAGGCCTGAAATAGGAAGGAAGAGGGTCCTAAAAATAGCCCTAATTACAGAGGGGCCCAAGGGGCTGGGGGCGGCGGCTCCTCTCTGGCTCCTGGGCACTGCCACAGCCTGCTCAGGATCCTGCTTGGACCCTGGAGAAGGGACCCGCCCCGGGGCCCCTGGCCCCAGCCCACAACTGGCCAGCCTCCCAGGGGGACAGCAAGTGAGGGCCGGGGGATGGGCCTGAGTTAGGGCTGACTTGACTTGCACAGTGCCCAGCCCTGACTCCAGGGCTGGGACGGCCCCACCCACTCTGCGCTCCACCCTCGAGGTCCCTGGGCAGCTCTGGGCCTGAGAGGGCCACAGAGGGCACCGCCCTCGCTCAGCCCACCTCCCCGAGCTCCCCTAGTTCCATCCGGTGTCCTGCCTCCCCCAGGAAGCCTGCCTTGAATACCTTCACCTAGCTCACGCCACCTCTGACTCTGCTTCAGCTGGCCCCTGGGCAAGACCGTGTTTTCCCATCACCCCCAGAACCTGCAGAGCGTGGACTTGAGTGCCCTGCTCACACAGTGGTGTCCTGCCTTGCCCGAGTGATTTATGCTTCCCTCCTGTGTAAGGGAGGCTATCACAGGGCCCCAGGAGTAAGTGTGCTGACACCCTAGCAGGTGTCATCTGAAGGGACAGCAGAGACTCTGGCCCCCACCCTTGTTTTCGTCCCTGTCTCAAGTCCCAGGGAGGCGTGGGGCAGGGCGTGGGTGTTGTGAGGGCTTTAAGGAACTTAATCATCCTGGGGGGGGTGAGGGGTGCCCCCCAGCAAGGAGAGACACATGATGCACTGGTGCCATCTGGTGGCCACTAGTAGCATGACAGTTACCTGGTTGAGAGGAAGAGGAAGAGGAAGGAAGAAGGTGAAAGGCGTGAAGGACGGGGGGGGGGGGTTGCAGAAGACTGGGCGCCCTCAGGGGATGCCCAGGCAGGTCAGAGAAATATGCCAAGGATGTCCTATGCCACCTCGGGGCGCCCAGTGGCCGTGGGGATCCAAGAGGCTCAAGGAGCTGGAGCTTCATCCAGCAGTTAGAATCAGGTGTTTTTCCACGGGGACCCCCCCCCGTCCCCAGGCCCAACTTCCGGGGCCGGGACTGCCGGCCTCCACACACCAGGGCAGGGTGAGATGGTCCCACACACGCTGGCCATCTCAGCCCCTCGGACATGACCACTGAGGCTGCCACGCTGTGTGTAAAGGCAGACGGGATCCACGTGTGTCACGCACCAGCAAGAGCCCAGTGCACACCCGACCGCCCCCAGGGACACTCGGGACACACACCTGTGCTGTGCAGATGGCCTGGGCTGGGTGGAGCATTTGGGGGACCCCCCACCCGCCCGCCCCGCCACCCTGTCTTCTGCTTCCTTGCAGGGGTGGGAGGCGGAAGGCAAACTTGTTTACCACTTCTGCTCTGGCCAGTGGCGATGAGCTCAGACTGGCCCGGTGCCCTCCACAGGAGAGCCAGGCCTGAGTCATGGAGGTCAGATGACTGTGGGGCGCCCCCGGGAGCCCCGCCCTACCCCCTATGGTGGGCCGCCCTGGCAAACCCACCAGGCCAGAGACGGTGGGGAGGGGTCAAGGTTCAGGCCACCACCATCCCCTCCCCTGACCAGAGGACAGCAGGGCGGATCCCAGCTGCCACTCCATCTACCCGGCCAGGTCCATCCCCTGAGCTGCCACCCCGGGACCACTCGCGGCCCTCTGGGGCCTCCGAGCTCAGTCCAACACCTTCAGCCAATGCAAGGCCCCAAACACATCCAGAAATAAATGCAGCGTTGATGACATGTGACTTCTCCCTGGCCCTCCACGTGCTCCAGTGCATGCCCCCTGTGCTGTGCTGATGAAAGACAAGAGGGGCCCCTCAGCTTTGTCACCAGCATTCCGAGGGGCCTCAAGATTCTTGGCATTGGCCACCAAGTCAGCTTAAGCCACCTAGCAATAATCCTATCTTCATAATGTCTTTCAAGGTCTTTTCATTCTTTTTGTTTTGTTTTGATTTTGGTTTGTTTGTTTCGTGTTTTAGTGCTAGGGATCGAACTCAGGGCCTCGTGCTTGAGGCAAGTACTCTAACCACTGCACTAAATCCCCAGCCCCCTCTTTTTTGTGAGTGCTGGGGATTGAACTCAGGGCCTTGCACTTGCGAGGCAAGTGCTCTACCACTGAGCTCCATCCCCAACCCCTTTTTTTGGTTTTTTGAGACAGGGTCTTGTTCTGTAGTTCAGGCTGGCCTTGAACTCCTGGCGATCCTCCTGCCTCAGCCTCCTGAGTGCTGGGACTACAGGTGTGTGCCACCACACCTAGCTTCAAGGTCTTTTCTTTCTTTCTTTTTTTTGGCACTGGGGATCGAACTCAGGGCCTTGTGCTTGCAAGGCAAGCACTCTAACCACTGAGCTAAATCCCCAGCCCCTTCAAGGTCTTTTCTAGTTACCGACATTTGATTCTCATGGAAAATAAATGCCCAATGGGTTTCAAAGGCTGCCCCCAGCAGGACTGATCCCTCCCCGCAGCAGGACTGTGATTCCCGTGGTGGAGACCAGAGCTGCCCACCCTGGAGCCCACGGGTGTTTGGATAGAGCTGGACACACAGGCAGGCTCAGTCCAGAGGGCTTGTCCCTGTCTCGCTGGGGGCCTTGTGTCCCCATCTGGGGACACAAGGAGAGGACTGGAAGAGACCCAAGGCCCCTCACGGCCCTGAAACTCCAGGGTGTTACAACCTCTCGCAGGGCACCTGTGAGTGTTGCAAAACTGAACTCGAGGAGACTTGGGGAGCCATTAAGTGCCAGGGCGCCCCCTCCCGCCCCCCAAGCCCAAGCTGGCACCCACTCTTTCCCATTGCTCCTTTGGCAATGCCCGCTTCCTCTGGCCTCTCCCTGGCTCCACCGACTCCCTGTGGCCTCCGCTTCAAGCCCTGACAGTGCCCGGGTCCCCCCCTCCACGCCTCTGATCTTCCCCCTGGCAGCCCCTCTCCCCAGCTTGGCACTACATCTTTCATCCTGCTGCCTGCCAAGCCCGGGCATCACCCGCTCTCCGTGCCCGGGCACCGGGGCTTGGCCTTCGCCTCCCTGAACCTTCAAGCCTCAACACTGTCCTCGCCCACCTGTCCCCGGGTGCTGAGAGTCAGACTCCTGCAAGTCAGCACGGTTGTCCCCTGCCTTGGAGCCAGCTCAGCCTCCAGCCGTACTGCTCCCAGGGCCACTGTCACCCTCTTTGGTCTTCAAAGGCATCTCCATGGTGGGTGGGTGGGGGGTGACTCCATTTACTCTGTGCTGAGGGCGGGAGATAGCTTCACTGTCTCGTCGACAACATCGATGGTGGCCACCCAGGGCCACCAGCACCTGCCCTGGCCCCTGTTCCCATGGTCTCCACATTTCTCTTCTATCCTCCTTTTTATCTTTTTTTTTTTTTTTTTTTTTTTTTGTGGTGCCGGGGATTGAACTCAGGGCCTTGTGCTTGCAAGGCAAGCACTCTAATCACTGAGCTAAATCCCCAGCCCTATCCTCCTTTTTAAATGTATCGATTGTGCAAGGTATAAAGGGAAAGCAAACCTAGAATACAGCTAGCACGTGTGAGGCCCTGGGTTCCAGCCCCCACACTGCAATAACAAAACAAAAACATTCACTACCATTTTCAGAAACAAATTGCTGTGATCTGTAATCTGCTTCAGCCACACTTGTGGTCCCAGCTACTCCAAAAGCTGAGGCAGGAGGATCACTTGGAGTTCAAGGCCGGCCTAGGCAATACAGTGAGATCCTGTCACTTAAAAAACAAAAAACAAAAACAAAAACAGAAACAAAACAAAACAAAACAAAAGGCAGTGGTACACACCTGTAATCCCAGCTACTTGGGAGGCTGAGGCAGGAGGATCAAAAGTTCAATGCCAGCCTGAACAATTTAGTGAGATCCTATCTCAGAATAGGATTTAAAAAAATAAAAAGGGCTGTAGATATAGTTTAGTTGCAGTGTACTTGCCTAGTATGTGTGAGAGTCAGAGTCTAATTACCAGTACCAAAAAAAAAAAAAAAAAAGCCTAAATAATTATATAGAGAATTGAAAATGCTTGCGTCTCTTCCCAGGCCTGTCCCCGCTTTGGCCCTTTGGGCCTTCCCCACCGGTTAGCTCCCTTTTGAATGTATCATTTATTCCTAGAAGTACTTTACACTCTCATGATGTAGATGTATCTACTTAAAATACAGATACATGTTTTTCATGTTTTCAAATTCTACATAGATGGTATCTTACTACACTGCTTTTTTCTTTCAGCACCGTCAAGGACGAAGCTCAAGGCCCCAGCCTCATGTTCACTGCTGAGTAGTATTCCACGGCCACAACTGACTGACTGACTACTCCCCTATTAATAGGCATTTAGCTTTCTCTCTCTTGATACAGAGGATCAAACTAAGGGGCACTCCACCACTGAGCTACAGTCTTGGTCCTTTTTATTTCTTAAGACAGGGTCTCATTAAGTTGCCCCAGCTGGGCTCAGACCTGCCTCACCCTCCTGAGTAACTCAGATGACAGGCATGTGCCACCACACATGGTTTCTCTTTTGTTTTTAATTATGCAAGTCACACACATATTCGCATTGCAAAATCCAGGATCCAAGACAGACGGTGAGAGTTCCCCGGACTTACCGCTCCTTTCAGCAGCGGCCACCACTGTAGCACTCGCCTGGCATGTTCAAAGCCTCACATTTCATCCCTAGCACCATGAAAAATTTTAAAAACGTTAAAAAAAAAAAAAAAAAGAAGCAACGAGGCATGGTGGTGCACACCTGTAATGCCAGCACTCTGGGAGGCTGAGGCAGGAGGATGGAAGGTTCAAGCACAGCTTGGGGGACTTACCGAGACCCTGTCTCAAAATCAAAAGGGCTGGGGATGCAGCTCAGTGCGAAGGCCCTGGCTTCCATTTCCAGTCTCACAATCAGCTGATAAATACAATTTTTAAAAAGAGAAGTCACCCCACTAACCACCTCAGTGTCCCCTCCAGCCTCGTCCTGGGCTCTGCCCCACAAGTGTCTGTCCCCAGTGTTTGGGCCTCGCCCTCTTCCAGTCACCCGTCATCTGCTGCTCCTCTCCGCCTCTGCCCGCCTCCAGGTCCACAGCCTGCCTGGGGCTCCAGCTTCAGGCCACAGCCTTAGCTTCCTGGGGTTGCCCCGGTGCCCCCAACCTCACAGCCCCGTGTCTGACCTCGGCCCAGCGGGCCTCTCCCCTTGCACGGTCACAGGCAGTGTACACCCTCGCCGTGTCCAAGGGGCTGCTCAGCTCCTTCCTCCCTCCAGGCCCCAGACCCGAGACACTCTCTGCTGCCAGCCAGCCCTCTGGTACCCAGCCCTGGATTCCTGTGGTGACCTCTGAAGGCCTGCCTCCCATGCTCCTTGTGGCTGCCCTCCCCATCACCTGTCTGTACCCAGAAGCTGCCCGTCCAGGTCCCTGGGGAGTACTTCTCCTGCCCACCCCCCAGAACCTCCTCTGCGCATCCGCGGTGCCTTTCGAGGAGCTCCATACTACTGCTGAGGACCCAAGGCCCGGGTTGACCATAAGTCCCTCACGTCCCAGCCGCTCTTCATGATTCCTACATGTGTTCTTATTCTCCTTTGGTGAGTTGCCGCAGATGGTCGTCAGGGTTATGGTGACACTGCTCCCACGCCTTCTCTCCAGGCATCACCGTCAGAGGTCCAAAGGTCGCCTTTCTAGGGACAGGATGGGCTCAAGGGCATATATCCCACTGTCCCCTTTGGAGTTTGCTCCATTGCATCATCTGCATGTCCAGGATGGCCTTACCCATAAGCCACCTCTCTACGAGCGGGGGTAGGGCAGCTCTACCTCACATAGCTGAGAAAGGCCCAAGAGAAGGGCTTGGCGAAGTGAGCAGGATCTGGATTTTAGTCTTTACTTGCGGCCGTTCCAAGGTATCATTGTGCAGTGTGCAACCCAAACAACAGTATAGGGCAGCCTATACCGTTCTATAATAATGGTTACTTAACCACCAAGGTGGAACTCAGACTATTTCTTTCCTCTCCCATCTGGCCTCCCTCACTGTCCCCTCTCATAAACACACTCCAAACAGCATCTCCAAGCCACCTTCCACCTTGCTTAGGATCTCAGACCGTCCCATTGGACAAATTTGTCCATTTTACAGATGGGTCCAAGAAAGGAGGGTCTTTCCCACTCAGAGAAACAGGAAGTGGGGGACAGGATTGAGGGAACCCAAGAGTCCGGAGACTAGTGGGGGGGAGTTCCAAGACATGAAGATTGTACGGTCACTAAGGGTATGAGCCTTAACTAAGTGCCACGGCTGGTGCCAGGCACAGACCTAGCGTGCCCTGAAACCTTGCTGTTCTTCTCATCCGCAGAGTCAGAAGCACAGAATGGAGAATGGTAGAGCCTGGTGTCCCAAGTCGAGCCTGGAGCCCCCCTGGGATCCCACTGGCCCAGGGTCTCAGAGTGCTTGTGCCGACCTCTGCTCCCTGCTCCAGGGCCCAGCCTTCCTCCCCGCCCGGACCACAGAGGGGCTGGCCAGCCCCAGAGAGGGCACAGGAGGGCATGGCAACCCCCCAGCTGCCCTCCACAGCCCCACTCGAGGGTCGGTGCCCAGAGAGGGCAGAACGGAGGTCCAGTGTGGCGAGCGCGGCTCCATGCGCCCACCGTGCCCAGCCAGCCAAGTGCCCAGCCTGTGGGCACTGTCTCCACGTGGCGGCTCCAGCGCCCTCCCCGCCACCAGAAACAAACTGTTCTGCAGACAGCAGGGTCTGGAGGCTCCCCCGGGAGACAGAGGACAGCGCATTATAATTATATTTTCAATTAGCCGCTCACTTTTCTCCTGTACTCAGTAACCAAGATCCAGGAAAAAAGGCCAATTTTAATCATGAGTTCCTCTCCGCACACTAATGGGGTCGGACTCGGGCGCCTTTATTGCTGGCAGGCTCCAGGCGAAGCCAGCACCCCGGGGAGACATCTCCAGGCAAGGGGCAGGACAAGGGGCTTCACCTGCCTCCCCAACCTCAGCACGGTGCCTCTGAGGCGGGCTTTCAAATTCCGGAAGCCAAGTCTCCCCCAGGGAAGAGACCCAGTCGCAGGGAAGGGCTGGCTCCTGCCCTGGGGAAAGGGTCAGGGAATGCCCAAAATGACTGCTTAATCAGGGCTTCCCTCAGCACAGGGATGGATGTCACTGTTTAATGCCATGATTAACAGCAATAATAATCCCAGCATGGATACCCACAATACATCAGATGCCTCGCACAGTCTTTCACGCCTTATTTTAGGTAACCCTGATTCCTCTTGACACCAGTGCTGAATTATCCCACCTTAAAGATCCAGTGAGTGAAGTTCAGAACAGCTAAGCAGCCTGCCTGAGGGCACCAATGCTAAGTGGCAGGGCCAGGATTTGAACCCAGAGTTTTGTTTTGTTTTTTTTCAGACAGGTCCAGGTATATAGTTCACGATGACTTTAAACTCATGTAACCCTAGCTGGCCTCCGACTCGAGGTGATCCTCCCGCCTCAGCCTCCCAAATACTGGGATTGCAAGCGTGTGCCACCACACCCTGCATCGAACCCAGAGTATTCTTAACCGCTCTGCCTGGTGCTCTGATATAAACCCTGGCTGTGGCATGTTCTCTTTCCTTAACTACAAAGTTGCAGGCGGCATGGGCCCTCTGGAGAAGGGCAACAGGGAAGGAAAGGAGTTGGGTGAGAGACGGGGGTCTCTGCACCCCTGGGCCTCTGACAGTGAGTGGGGTCTGCTGGTAAAACTGAGGCTGGAACCTTCCTGATTATTCTCAGAACTCAACAAGCGCAGCAAGAATCTCTCTGAAACTCCGTGGGACCTTCAGGCTCCTCCAGAGACACCGGGGACATAAAGGGGAGGGGTCGGAAATGCCACGGGCAAGGCAGGCTTGGGCCAAGCCGTCTGCCACGAATGTGGGCACAGACGTCTGCCCACACAACCTCTGGGCACAGCGCACAGGCTGCTTGCGCCACCTTCGCTGTGGGCTGGAGATCGCGTTCCCAGCCCGCAGCTCCGTGCAGGGGGCGCACTTGCGTTGTACAGGTGGTAAAGGGGGTGCAGGTGGTAAAGGGGGTCCCGCTCTCCAGGGAGCCCGCCGGGGCACTTTCTACGCTGGGTCACGACCGTCCTGTCTGCCGGCTGCTGCTTCTCTCTGCTCCCTGGCAACTCTCATTTTGTAAGGTGCTGAGTAAACCCATGCTCAGTGAGTGAGCGCGCGAACCCGACCTCAGTCAGACGCGTCAAGTCCAAGCCATTGCGGCCGCGGGTTCAGGCACAGGCGCTGCCGCCGTCCGGGCCGGGAGCTCCCGGGCGCCCTCGCCCACGCCCACGCCCGGTCTCCCTCCTGCCGGCCGAGCCCCGTCCAGCCGGCGCTCGGGAGCGGGGAGGAGCCGGGAGACGCTTCCACATGGGGGAGCTGGGGGGGCGCGGGAGGGCGCGAGCTGGGGCCGGCGGCGGCGTAGGGGTGCGGGGACCCAGATCTTCGGCTGGCGACCGCCCCTCGCCCCACGGGTCCCACGAGACAGCGGAGATTCCACCGGGACCCCCTCCCAGCCTCCCCCACTCCCCGTTCGGGGTCTTGAGTCAAGGTGAAAGCGCACCCGAGAGGAAGGCCGCGGGTTCAAATCCCAGCTCAGCCACTTCCACCCCTCCCCGGAGCAGCCCGCGCCACGGAGCCGATCGTCCCACCTCCTGCGGCCGCACCAGGCGTCGGACAGGCCGCTTCCTCCCGCATCCCGCCCTCGTCTCGAGTTTCCCTCGCCTCTGCTCGGCCTCAGTTTTGTTGTTTTTTTTTAATCCCTCCCTCCTGCGCCTTTTCTTCTGGGCTCAGCCATCCCAGCCAAACCGCAGCCTTTAGCAATCCTGCGCCCACCCGGCGCCCCAGGAGCCTCGCCGCGGCCGCGACCCGCCCCGCGGCCAGACACCGCCCCCGGCCCGCTCACCCGGGGGTCCGGGCGGCCGGAACCGGAGCCGGAACCGGAACCCGCCGCGCCCCGGGCGCAGCCGCCCCGACGCGCCTCGCCCACGCGGCCCTCGGACCCCGAGCCGAACCTGCCCGGGCTGGCTCGCCCGGGGGTCGCGCCCGCCCTCCTCGGGCATCGTGCTGCCGGGGGCGCACCGGGCCAGGCCGTGCCCGGGTGGCCGAGGGCAGCGGACGGAGCCCCGGGCCTGCCAGCCCAGCCTGACCGCAGCCCGGGAGCGACGCTGCAAATAGCCGCGGTTTGCAGCGGGTGCCCTGCCCGCGCCCGGCCTTCCGGGCTTTGGGGTTTCTCCCCCTTCTTCCCGCCGCCCCGCACTCCGGGCCGAGGCCTCGCGCCCCCCCCTTGCCCCCGCCGTCCTGTCCCGCGCGCGCTTGGCTCCTGCGCGGCAAGGCGGGGAGACCAGGGTCCGGGGCCCCTGGGGGTCACGGTGGGTTAGCTCCCAGCTGGGCGTTTCACTGGCAGGACTCACGCAGTCTTCACCGTGCCCTATGTGGGCAGCTCCACGTGCAGGAGAAATTGAGGCTCAGATACCCCTCGGGGCGAAGGCCACCCGTTTGTACCTGTAGGTGCAAGGCCGGGCCCAAAGACCCGTGCTGCGTTTGCCTCCAGGGCGGAGGGGGCTGGATTAGTCTGCTAATTCTCAATATAACCCGGAGCAAGCCCCTCCTGCCTCAGTTCCCACATCTGTAAAATGTATCGGATGAAGGGCAAAACCCTGCTTCATGCGAGGAAAAACTTAACAACAGTGGAAAACCCAGAACTGCACGCAAGACATTAATTAGGGGCCCTGCCCTTAGGAGAGCTGAGCGAGAGCTGGTGTGGCTGCCTCCGCCGCGTGCCCAGAGGAACCCTCAGGCCTGCGCCGGCTCTGGGAATTCGGCTGCGCCAGGCAGTCTGCGTTTTCGCGGATTCGGGTTCTGAAGCCTTGGGTTTGGGACCGGCTAGTGACAGGGGAAGGGACACGAGGAAGGGCGCCACCTCGCAGCGCTCGGCTCCCTCACTTACTTAGTTCTGCCTGGGTGGGCCTGCATTCAGCTGGTGCATTTTTATTTCAGACCGACTAGGTGCCAAGCACACATCTCTCTCAGCCCCCTTTCAGAAAACTCATGGCTCCACTACCATGTGGCTGACAAGCAGCATTACCCAGAGCCCAGCACCTTCTCCCCAGGGTGTGGCCTCACACCAGGCTGTATCAGTAATCAAAATCAGCACCCAGTTCCAGTGTTCCCTCTAGGAGCCACCCTTGTGCAGTATACAACCTGGACAACTCACAGCAGCCTCAAGAGTCATAAGTGGAAGGTAGTGGGAAAGGGTCCAATTAATTCTTGCTAGAGACTGCAAAAGTCTAGCAAGGAGGCGAACAGTAAGTGGGATCAAACTTGCCAGGCACTGTGGTGCACGCCTATGATCCCAGCTACTCAGGAGGCCGAGGCAGGAGGATCACAATTTTCAAGGTCAGCCTGGGCAACTTAGTGGAAATTTTCTCTCAAAATTTCCAAGGGCTGGGGATGCAGCTCAGTGGTAGATCAATTGTCTAGCATGTGAAAGGTCCTGGGTTCCATCCCCAGTGCTAGGAAAGAAAAAAAAAAAAGTGGGCTCAAACTTGAAGAACAAGTGGAAGTTTGCCAGATGGAAAGGGAGCAGGTGGGGGCAGACTGGGAAGGAGTGCACACCCTGCCTTGCCCCCGTTCTTCCCTGGCACTCGATAAACAGGACTTGCCCACCTGCCCACCAGAGATGGGCTGTGAGCTCCTCTCAGACAGAAACAGGGTCTTAGTCATCTTCCGTGACCCGGTGTCAGTAACTAATAATAGTTAAGGGCATTAAATATTTACCATCACCCTGCACTAAGTGCTCGGCACTAAGTGCTCCACACACATTATCTCAGTCCATCCTCAAACTCTGGAATCAGTGCTATTATTAATCCTGCTTCACAATGGTGGTTCCATGGTTTAGAGTGGCTGAGTAATGTGGCTAAGGTCACACAGCTATCCAGAATTGGAATTCAGGTGTCTGGAGGCAGAGCCAGACAGACAAACTCTCACTAAGTCACCCAGGCTAGGCTCCAATTTTCGATCTTCCTGCCTCAGCCTCCCACAGTGCTGGGGTTACAGGCATGCACCACCCTGCCCAGGCTGGAGCCTCACTTCTTTGGATGCTGTGCTACTTGGGCTAGGGGAAGGTGTATATTTTGAGACCACCCAGGACCTGCCAAAGGTGGAAACGCCGAGGAAGTGGGGCTCAACGGCAAGTGATGGGATGCGGGCTAAGTTCTAGGGTGAGGCCTCCAGCCTGAGAAGGCGCCAGGGTTGCAGCCCCACACGCTCCCTTTGTGCACCTGCAGAGGGAGGAAGTAGCAGGTGTCGCATCAGAGGGCTAAGCCCTGGGATCAAATGTCGGGGGATCAAATCCTCCTGCTGTCCCTGGCCTTTCCGGCCAGGGAGGGAGGCGTCACAGGAAAGGGCCCCAGGTCAGATAAGTTGAGAGAAGAAAGCAGAATAGCTGCAAAGACCAGAGATCAGGGGAGCGTCCCCCACGTACACTCCAGCAGCCAAGAGGCAACAGAGCCTGCCGCAGGCAGCGTCCTCAGACGGAGAGGGCTCCCGGAGGGTCCCAGGAGCCAGCAGCACCCACCATGCTGCCCTGCCTGGCCCTGCCTCTCCTGGCAGGGCTGTCCACATGTGCCTCGGCTGGCCACAGTGGAGACGAACTGGAAGTCAGCGCTGAAGCTCGGCCCCGGGTGACCGTGACCCTGGAGGTACCTTTGGGGAGAGGCTCTGACCAGGGCAGGGCTGACCCGTGGAGGAGGGTGGAAGGTCCCTCTGGCTGCCGGAGGTGCAAGTGTGCACTGCCAGGCAGGTGGGCTGACCCCCCGTGGGCAGGTTCAAAGCCACAAGCCCTGGCCTAGCGGACCTCTGCGGGGGCTCACAGCCCCCACACATGGGAGCAACTGTGTGTGTGCGTGAGTTTAACACATTTCCAGTAGCCTGGGTTCAACTCCCAGTATGGGAACAGTGTACCATTTTGTCAGGCTTGTCGGTGCAGACCCGTCATCCCAGCACTCCGGAGGCTGAAGCAGGAAGATTGCAGTGAGTTCAAGGGCAGCCTGAGCTATGTAGAGGACTGTCTCTCAAAAAACCCAAGCAAAACAAAACCCCACGTACTGGGTTCCTGATACTTTCCCAAATCCTTTATAAACATGTAACTCACTTAACCCTCTATCAGCCTCGTGGGAAAGTCCCGCTACTTCCTTGTTTCACAGATAAGGAAACAAGCACAGAGAGGTCAAGCCGTTTGCTCCTAGTATTGCTCCCAAACCGCGACTGCACGTCTTGCGTGTCGCGCATCAGGTCGTCCACACTTTCCTTTCAGGAGGATCAACGCTTCTGTCTCCGTGTCTTTAGAAACACTCCTGTTACCTGACAGGTCCTGGTTTTACAGCGTTCTAGACTTCTTGGGTGCTAAGCGCTGCAGGCCCTCCCAAAATCTGATCAGATCTGATGGGGCGCCAAAGACCCTGACCGCTCGGGACAGGAAGGCATCCACAGACTGGAGACAAAGGCCAGGGAGTGCACACCCAGGCCAGCTCCTCCCGCTCCCGGGGCAGTGAAGACACTGCACCTGTCCTTGGCCTGGGATCCTGGGCCACAGTGAGGTCCCTGGAGCCACAGGAAGTGCTGTAGCACGGGCAGCCGTGAGTGGTGGGCTCCTTCTGGTTTGACAGTGTAAGTTCAGGCCGAGGGGAGAAGACAGCAGGCCCCAGAAACCGAGGTTCAAGTCTCAGCTTCTCCACTCACTCCTGCTGCTCTCTGGACCTCAGTTTCGCCACCTACAAAATGGGAGGCCAGATCATCCTCAAGCTCCCTCTCAAGTCTGATGAACTTTATGGCATCAACATCAAACATTGAGGTTCATGGAACGAAGTGACCTACGGTGGGTCACCTCCAGGGTGATCTGGTCACCCCCTAGCTTTCAGGGCTCTGCTGCGGTCCTCTCTGGAGCTGGGGGCTCAGGTGAACACAGATCCGGAGGGCTTTCTAGTGGCCCTCTGTTGCCAGCAGAAAGCTGGTGAGTGGGAGAAGGGTCAGGCAGCCCTGTTTAATTCATAACGGCCATTCACTCTAATTTGCATTTGAAGCTGCCTTCCACCAAGACGAAGTGGTTTTCGTGAGCTTTTCAGAAATGGGTCCAAATCTCCAGAGTCTTCTCGGGTTTCTGGCCAGGCTGGGCGACTCCGGCCCAAGAAAGCTGCCCCAACCACTGATGTCCAGGAAGGAGACAGATGGGAAGTGACTGAATTAGTCCAGGGCTTGGAAGACAGTCCCTCCTGATCCCGAAGGTCGGGGCAAGACTTGCTGTGAGAGGCGCATGAGCTCCTGTTGGTCGCTGAGGAAATCGGGAAGGGGACAGAGCCGGCACCCAGCCCCAGCTCCCAGCCTCCTTGCAGGCCCATCTCCAGCCTGCGGACCGCGGACCCACTTCCAGGGGAATCGGGTTGAGGTCACAGGGGTCAAGCAGTGAGAACTTCATTGCGCAGGCTCGGTCGGGACATCTGTCCCGCCCAGGGGGTGGGGCCGCCCCCGAGGCTCTGGGGACAGCAGCAGGTCCGCCCGGCCTCCCATGTGCCCCCTCCCTTCCCCCTCCCTTCCATCCGTGCTGGTGACATTCCCGGGATGGAGCAGAACCCATCCTGGGAAGTCGGATGGTGCATCACTTCTTGTGTGACTGGAGAAGTCACTGAGTCACCTTAGGTGTCGGTTTCCACCTGTGGGGGGCGGGGTGGGAGGACTCCCCTCCCTGTGGCCTGGGTTCGGTTCCGGCCCCGCCTCTCACTTCCTAGCTGGAGCGCCTCAGACACACTGTGGAATCTCTCAGTACCTCTGTGTTTTCCTCTGTAAAATGGTGACAGTAAGTGTACTGGGTACCGTTCGAGCCAGGAACATAGTAGTTGTTAGCTATTCATAATTACAATGCACAATGTGGTGCAACATGCAGAAGAAGACCAGGCCTGGTGGCGCACACCTGTAATCCCAGCACTGGGAGGCTGAGGCAGGAGGATCGCTGTGAGTTCAAGTCCAGCCTGGGCTATGCAGCGAGACTCCGGCTCAAAAAACAAAAAAAAAAAAAAAAAAAAAAAAAAAAAAAAAAAAAAAAAAAAAAAAAAAAAGAAAGAAGGAAAGAAAGAAAATTTTCAGAAGAGGCCAGCGCCAGCACAAGGCAAGTGTCTGAGGACTGAGAGGTTGCCGAGTTGATAGCTCCTGCTCCCCTCCCGTCTCCATGTCGGCCTCCCCAAACTCCTCCACTAACTCTGCTTCTCCAGGACATCATCCTCGCTGTGCCCGGCATTCAGCTCCAGCTGCAGGAGGCAAAAAGAGGCAAGACCAGCCAGTTCTTCGGGCTGATGGGGAAGAGGGTGGGAGGTGAGTGACAAAGGTGGGCGGGCCACCCTGGAGAGGGGCAGGCAGGACACTGGGGCACGTCCCTTGTGACGACAGGTGTAAGCGGGGCTGGACAAGGAGTACGGTCACCCTGAGAGGGAGGCCAACACCTTGCACCTGGCCAGTGTCAGTGCCTTCTATCCCGGATGGTTTTGGGGACTGGCAGTGATTTAGAGACCAGCATCCAGATGGAAGTAGTCTGGACAGAGAGCTGTTTTCTCTTAGCTTACCATCAATCGTCTTTTTCTTCCCCCACTGGGATTTGAACCTCGGGCCTTCACACTGAGTTAGTACATCTCCCAGCCCTTTTTATTTTTTCATTTTGAGACAGGGTCTTTTTCATTTGCTGAGGCTAGTCTCAAACTTGTGACCCTCCTGCCTCAGCCTCATAAGTGCTGGGATGACAAGTGTGCACCATTTGGTCTGGCTTAACATTCCCTTTTTTTAAGTGGTCATGCTGAGTATTGGTGAGCGCGTGGGAAAAACTGGCATTTTGATGAGGGTGGAACTCACAGCCTTGTGTTGTTAGGCAAGTGCTCTACCACTGAGCTAAATTCCCAGCCCCAAAACTGGCATTTTATTCACTGTTTGTATCCTTCCCAGTCAGAAACACACATGACTTTGACCAAGTGTCTCACAGAGGGATCCCGTCGGGGGATGTAATATTGTTACGTGAGCTCTGAGCTGCTTGCACTGAAGGGTTCATCACTGAACTGTTTGTAATATGGAGATCTGGAAATAGCATACAGGCCATTGTAGGGGAAAGATCATGAGGCTCATCCATAGCCTTCGTGAACATTAAAAAAGATGAGTCAGGCTATGCACAGTGGTACACACTTGTAAATCCCCACTACTCAGGAGGCCGCAGGAGGAGGATCAGGAGTTTGATGCCAGCCTGGGCCACTTAGCAAGACCCTGCCTCAAAATACAATTTTAAAAAAGGGCTAGGATGTGGCTCAGTAGCAGAGTGCTTGCTCAGCATACAGCAGGCCCTAGGTTCCATCTTTAGTACTGAGTGAGGGAAAAGAGGCAGATCTGTGGAAAGATATGGGAAGGTCTCCAAGATATATGGCTACCAAGCATGGTGCTACATGCCTGTATTCCATTCCAGCTCAGGAGGCTGAGGCAGGAGGATCGCCGTAGCTTCAAGGCCAGCCCCGGCTACATAGTGAGTTCCAGGCCAGATTGAACTACACAGCGAGACCCTGTCTCAAAAAAACAAAAACAAACAAAACAAGACATAGGGTTAAACTGCACAAGTAAGTTACAGAACAATGTGCATCATAGGAGCCTGCTTGCTTTTTAAAAATTACATACTACACACACACATATGCAAATGCAGAGGGAAAGTTCTAGAAGAATAAACATCAAACTGTAAACAGTGGTTCTGTCTAGGACAGGAAGTGATGATGAGGGGAGAGAGTGAAGAGGGAGTTTAGTTTTTACTGCACTTGATTCTTAAAATAGTGGGCATGGACTCAAGGACTGCTGTTGTAAAAAAAAAAAATGCATGTAAAAATAGAGAAAAGCAATGTGCAACCAAACACTTTGGCTTTGGTTTCTTCTGCTACAAAATGAGTTAGAGCCTGGGCCACTTCGGAGATCTCTTCCAAAGCCAGCAGCCCAGAGGAGCAGGGGCAGGGGAGAGGGGAGACTTCCTGAGCCCTGTGACGCCCCCACGTACAGGATGCCCTCAGCACCAGCTTCAGTGGGGACTAAGCCTCCTTGGGGAGCTGAGGATGCCCACCCAGTGCCAGGCTGCGCACCCCACACTCCCCATCTCCTGCCAAGTGCACTCTGCTGCCACCTGAGGAGAGCGGGAAGCTGCCATAACTCGGGGAAGACTCCACCTCACCACGCCCCCCAGAAGTGCGGCAGCCCTCATTTCCCCCCCCTTCTCCCAGGTGCACCTCGGAGCCGGCCAGAGCCAGCAGGTAGGTGTTGCCGCCCCTGCGTGCTGCCTGGGAGGGGCAGACTGTCCACACCAGAGGATGCCAGGCTGGCATGGCTGAGCCGAGGGCGGGTTGGTGTGGCTTGGCCACAGGCCTGCTGGGCTCTGGGGTTGTTTCCTAGAGGGTGGTCTACGCATGCCCGGGGCGCGCTTGTGGGTGCAGGAGGAGACAGGGCTGAGCCTGGTTCTGCCAACGCTTCAAAATGACCTCGAGTCTGAAGCCTGGATTGGGAAAATGAGTCCAGTACCAAAAATAAGAGCGCTTGGAGCTCAGTCCCCTGCACACAGAGGGATCTGGAAAGTGCCAACCTGAGTAGCTGTGACCTGCCTAAAACCTTTCACAGAAAGGGGAAAACAAAACCAAAGAAAAACCAAACGGTACCATGCCCCCTGTATTCTCTGGATCACGCCTGACCCCTCAAACACGAGGTGCTGTGGAAGGAAGAGCAGATGGAGGCCAGAGGAAGGGAGGGAGGGTCAAGGAATGAGCAACAACTACATCTGTAAAGCCCAACTCTAGGCCTGGGCCTGCCTCTGCCTCTTTTCCCAGACAGCCACCCTCTGATGCCTTTCTCCTCCACCTCTCCTCTGTCCTTTGCCAGGGTATCAGCTGCAACAAGTGGTCCGGGGCCTCCTGCGCAGTGGAGGACTCTCAACGGAAGGTAGGCCAGAGCCTCTAGTGGGCAGCATGGGCATCATGGGGAAGTGAACAGACAGAAAACACTCCTCCAAGCCATCAGGCATAGGTCCTGAGGCGAGGGCAGCTCAAGTACAGAGGCGGCCCCTGGTGACCCAGAACTGACAAAGCCATGGTCCTGAAGCTGTGCCCTCCCCACCCTCACACACCCAGGCACACTCTGCCCACCCCCAGGACCAGCTGGGCCCACAGAGAATTGCGTGAGGCTCTCCACATCCTGGAGCGTCCTCTTCCTTACTGCTCGCTGTCCACAAAGTCCTAATCGCTGCTCCTTAAGGGGGTCAGGCCTGCAGTCCTAAGATATTGTGTGCTGTCAACCGCCATTGAGCCAGCTTCCCCTGGGGCGGGTGCTGCCCTAAGCGGTTATCAGCTACACCCTCTGGCAGGGCCACACCCTGGCCAGATCCCGGGGCCAGGCCCTAGTGCAGCCAAGTGCATCAGGCTGGGACAGAGTGCCTGTGCCCTGGAAGGCCCAAGAGAGAGAGTAGCCAGGGCTGGCGGCAGAGCTGGGAGGTACCACGCTGGCCTCACATGAGTGAGGTGCAAGGCAAACAAAACCAAAAAAAGCATCAAACAAACAACTAGTCAACCTGAGCTCCAGGCTGTATCCCCCAGTGCCCAACCTTGTCCTCCGAGCTGTAGACCTTTGGGGTCCACCTGCTCATTCCAACACTGGGAATAAAGATGGGAAGGGCCTGTTTTCCCTTGGGATGCTCTGGGTGTTTGAGCCAATCCATTCAAAGGGCCTCGGAAGTCAACCCAATACTAACAGAAATGAGTGTCCCTCCACACATGACGTGAAGTTTAGAAGCCATCCTTTTTCAGCGATGGGAAGCAAACTGTCTGAAGTCATACAGTAAGCTAATAACAGATATAGGACTAAAAGCTCTGCCTCCATGGCACCTCCCATGTCCCCATGAGCACCTTGGGGACTTTGGAATGCCACTTCTCCTCTTTCAAGAAGAAAACTGGGGTGGAGTTCATTCTATCTATGGCCCCAGGCATTTACAGTGGAATAATGAAGACATGCAGGTGAACCTGCAATTCACTGCCCTAGATATCTACAGACAGGAGAAACATGAGTGGGACCTGATGGGGTGAAGGGGCCAGACAAGACTCCCCTGATCATAAGCCTCCTACAGAGCCCTCCCCAGGCACAGAGGATGAGGACCTGGGTTCAGAGTGAGAGGCCCCACAGGATGCTTCCCAGAAGACAACACCTCCTCTCTTCCCGGATGTCACAGCAGACCAGGTGGCAGGCCGACTCTACTGTGTCTCCTGTCCTCGACACTGGCATTTCAAGCCAGGCCCACACTGAAATCAGCGAATTTCTTCCAGGACTGTCATCATCAGGCAATGGTGGCATACAGATGTGCTTTGTCACCCTTGTGAGCTGGAGTGGCCCTGCCCTCCCTCGCACTCCCCTGACAGCATCACAGGGTTGGCCTCACACTCTGTAACCCACATCCAGCACACAATCAGGGCCCAATAAATGAATGACCATAAGCAGCTTCCTGTGTGGTGTGGGGCACAGGGAAGGACGCCAGAAGGCCAAGAGGGCTTTTGCAGAACTGAAAAGACTACACAGCTCAGGGACTGTTCTCATGTGGGGAAAAAGCTTGGGACACAGGCAGAGTGCGGAAGAGACCACAGAGTGGAAACTCCAATGCCTAGCCTGAAAGACATTGTTTCCCCGCATGGTCAGGACCTCAGGGGTTCAAACCTGTCTCCCAGGGAGGAGAACGGGGTCCTGGGCCACTTGTCAGAGCTCCAGAGGAATGGCACTGCTCCCAGACTCCCCCCACCTGACAGATAGCCCTGTCCCTGGCTAGTTTAAGGCAGGTGGGACCCAGAGGACTCCAGGTTGCTTAGGAGGCCACCTGCCAGGACCACCCCATAGGGGAAGCCCGGGTCAGGAGAGCAGCCAGGCTGGGGCTGAACCGGCTGCGGGGCTTAGCATTAGGAAGCATCATTCACCAGGCTACAAGATGTTCAGCTTCTTCATGCTCCGCTCTCCCAAGAGAAAAGAGGTTAGGGCTGGGGATTTAGCTCAGTGGTTAGAGTGCTCGCCTCACAAGCACAAGGCCCTGAGTTCAATCCCCAGTACCAAAAAAAAAACAAAAAAAAAACAAAGAGAAAATAGGTTATTCCAGGCATGTGATTCTTTTAACTTCCTGGTATTGGGGATTGAACTCAAGGCCCTTGCCTTGATCTGAGCTACATCCCCAGTCCTTTTCTTTTTTTTTTTTTTGAGACAGGGATCTTGCCAAGGTAGTACTATGTCACTAATTTTCTGGACTGTGCCACCACACTTGGCTTAGGCATTTGATTCTCTGTGATAAGGGACAGAGATGGAGGTCATACTTAAAAGGAAAGGAAAGGGGTCATGGATTTAGCTCAGTGGTAGAGCTCTTACCAAGCAAGCACAAGGCCCTGAACTCAATCCCCAGCACCCCCTCCCAAAAAAAGGAAAGGAAGGCTGGGTATGTTGGCACATCCCTGTCATCCCAGCACTCAGGAGGCTGAGGCAAGAGGATTGCCATGAGTTCAAGGCCAGTCTGAACTACATAGTGAGACCCTGTCTGAAAAAAACAAAAGGATGGAAAAGAAAGCCAGGCACAGTGCCGCATGCCTGTAATAATCCTAGCTATTCGGGAGGCTGATGCAGCCAGAGGATCACAAGCTCACAGTCAGCCTCAGCAATTTAGCAAGATCCTGTCTCAAAAAAGAGCTGGAGCTGAGTGTGGTGATACACACCTGTAATCTCAGCACTCTGGGAGGCTGAGACAGGAGGATCGCAAGTTCAAGCCCAGAATGGGCAACTCAGTGATTTAGTGAGATCTTATCTCAAAATTTAAAAAAAGGCCTGGAGATGTAGCTCAGTGCAAATGCTCTGGGTTTGATCCCAGGGGACACAGCTAAGTGGGAGGGCACTTGCTTAGCATGCACAAGGCTCAATCCAAAATACTAGGGGGAAAAAAGGACACTGAGTTAAGTAACAGCAGCTCAACATGTCCCAGCACTGACGTTTGATCTGCATCTCTACAAATGGCACCTCACTCAGCTGCCACTTTTCCCATCCTGTCATGGCTCACGGAAAGCACCTCTGCCCATTGCTGAGCATGACAGACCTCCTTGCTGTCCATTGTACCAGCAGCCACCTGCCCCGTCCTTCCTCCACTGTGACCTTTTAGAGCGGAAACTGGATCTTACTCAGCCCTCTCGGCCAGTTTAATGCTATGCTGCGATCGAGTCCTGCATTCTCTGGCCTCTCCCTCCTTACCCATCACACTCACTGCCAGGGTCCTGACTCGCACACACCCTGCGCTCGCTGCCTGGGGTCTGGACACAGCCCCAATCTCTGCTCGTCCCAGGACAAAGGCCCTTTGTAAGACTCAGCACCCTAGTTCCCAAGCTCACCTAATTCCCTCCTCTATGTTTTCACAATACTTCATCCCTTCCCTTTATTGATCACTATTAGAAATAATACACATTTAGCATTTGTTTTCTCCAGGAGATTGCCAGTCATTCGTGGACTGCTACATATTGTCCCCGGGGCACTGCAATGGCATTCATGAATATTTACTGACTGAACATATGTTGGGCATTCTGCAGGTGACAGTGAGCCACTTACCTGAAGTTACACAGGAAATGAGGGCCGGGGCTGAGCCAGGACGGTTGCACACCATACACACTCAGCCTTGACACTTAAACCTCAGGTGTGATTATAAGGATGGCCCCAAAGGAAGTGCTTTCTGGCTGTGCCCGGCATACCAGCCCGAGGCCCCCTCCTGAGGGAGTCATTTTAGGGACTGTCACATCCTCTCTCTGCTTCCTAGAAAGCCCCAAAGCCCACCAGCCTGCTGAAGGTTCAGAGGAGCCCTTAAGTCAGGAAACTCAGCAGTATTTAACCCGGTGTCTCCAAATGTGTCTGACCACGGCGGCCTTTTTGCTCATACTTTGGTATTTAATGGAACACATTCAGAGATGGCTGAAATAGAGGCCTGCCCAGTAAACACAGAGGAGGGGTAATGGGCTCATCGGTGATGTGTAAGGGACACTGGAGGCCATGAGGGTTGAGTCAGCTCATGGAAAGGCTTGGAAGCCAGGATAAACGCGAACCACGCCAATGAGCAAAGGGAGCCGCACGCATTTTTGAGCAGCGAAGCGACAGGCCCCGTCTTCACGCTTCCTGACCCACTTAGGGAGGTGCCTAAGAGCCCTACGGCCAACCAGAGGCCTCAGAGCAACTCGACCAGCAGCCGATAAAGCTGAGTGGCCAGGCTGGGGCTGAACGGAGTGAGTGCCATTTACACGGGGCTGGCACAAGGTGGGCGTCCTCCTCGGCACAGACCTTCCAGTCACAGGCCATCGGCCGGCGGTGACGACAGGGCTGAAGCCAGCTGCAGCCCTTCGGTTTCAGTGCTGTCTACCAAATCATTCCAAAACATCGCTTAGAACAGTATGTCCCGCGATTTCACGGCTTGGTGGGTCTCGGCCAGGTGTTTCATTCGCCTCCTGTGGCATCAGCAGAGGGCACTCACGAGGCTGCATCCATTGAGTTTAGTCTTCTGGGATCAACACCTTCAGGAAACCCAAGTGTGGGGTTTTGGTGCTACTGGGAGGGCCTCGGCCCGCCTGCCTCGGTCTCACGGGCTTTCTCCTCGCTCGGCAGTCTACCTCAAGCTTCTGGTTTGGAAACATCAGCTCAGTGCCAAGAGCAGACATGGAAGGTACTAGAGTACCACTTCCACAGCATTCCATCAGTCAGGATACGTCAGAAGCCCAGCCCGCACCCGGAGGGGGAAAAGCAGATAGTTACCGGAAGGAGCAGCTCACACACACGGGGACGAAGCGAGGGCTGGCGGCCATCTTTGGAGACACCTCAGAAGACTTCTCTGACCACTTTGGAATAAACAGGGATGCTGTTCCCGGAAATAAGAACTAACACCGGCTTCCTGGAATGAGTGCGACTTGTCAAGGATAAAGGTGTTCATCTCTCACAGGGAACACTTGGGAGGAGCCACAGAGCCAAAGTTGAGCAACAGCTTGGGTTATTTTCTCCACTCTTGGGCACAAGCAAACAAACTCCCAAACCCCCAAATGGTGGCGGCATGACCTGTACCTAATGGATTGCACAAGAGGGAAGGACAGACTAATGTTCTAGCATTGGAGTGTTTTTCACCAGGGCACGATCCTTTGTTTCCTTCTTAGTGCCATTTGCTGGTATCTCTGAGGACACCACAAGGGAAGGGAGCAATTACACTGCCCTCATCAGCAGAAAACGGTCCGGAAGAGGCAGCCATCCACGTTTGTGGCCGAAAGTGCTGGAGTAAAACCAATTCTAGAATTCCATGGTCCAATGAACAGCAAAGGTAGTTTCTAAAATTCCTAGCACATGTCACATACTATCATTTAGCAAAAGGGGTTCTTGTCATCATTCATTCTCGTGATGTGCAGAACTGTCCATTTTGTACACGTGTCCCAGCAAGGCCCATCAGGAGGAAGCTACCACTGAGGTGCAGAGAGCCAGATCTGGTCCTTGTTACCTCACTGCACTCAGTGGGACCAGGTACTCTAGCCCACGCACACTGAAGAACCAGTGTAGGGCCTTGGGGTAGGAGGCGGCAGGCAGAAAGCACTCCTGGGGCGTTTCAAACCAGGGCTTCTTGGGACTGGGGATTTAGCTCAGTGGTTAGTGAGTTGATCCCCAGCACCAAAAAAAAAAAAAAAAAAACAACCCCTAAACCAGGGCTTCTCAACCCCATGGCCAGGAATGGACTTCAAAGCACCATTTCCTGAACTGCAAATGTGCTATTTGCATAGGCACACAAAAAAAAAAAAAAAAATCCAGTGCTCTGATCAGATTCCCAAAGGTCAGAAGCAAATAAAAGGGGTAAAGACCAAGACTACTGCTTCCCTCTCCACCTCGTAAAAAGCCTCTGCTTTAATGCCAGGACCTCAACCACTCTTCACAGGAGGACTCGGCAGGGACGTCTATGACTCCCCTTGAAAAGTCACTAATCCACATCCGAAGAGCGCATTTCCATGTTTCGTGTTCTCAAAGGAATGTGTGCTGCAAGTGGGCTGTGGTTGCTTTCTGTGTACTGGTTTTAAATGCCACGTGGCCCCGACCTTGATCTGGACCAACTGGCTTGGTGTGGACAACTCCATTTCTGGTCCTCCCCAACCAGCTGCAGAGCTGCAGGGCCCAATAAAGTTGAGGCCAAGTCCAAGCAGCTTGTCCTACAAAGGGTACACGATGTCACTACGCAGTACCATGACTCACTGTTCCCATGGGAGACATGGGAAGAAAGTAGCAGCATCAACCGGAGCTCGTGATGTTGCCGCCCAAGTATGGGATCAAGGCCGTCATTCCGCTGCTGTTACTCAGCAGCAAGACCTCTGTGACCGCGAACCTTCACATCTAGAAAAAGGGATCTAATTTCCACTCACAGGGTTATGAGGACTGAAGGGAGCCAGGTGGGCAAAGGGAGTTTGCCCCCAAAATGGAAGCAGCACGTCTTCTGCTGCCTGATTTCATTCTCTGGCCTCCAACTTGCTGCTGCTAACATCGACTCAAATCATCTCTTTTTCTGCAAGTTCCCACCGGCTTCATCTATAGCCTTGCAATGGAAGCCTGGAACAAGGACTCTATCTAGAAGGGAGAGGCTGATTAATCATTAAGGAATCATAATCTCTTCCACTGGAGCTGGAGCAGGTACCTCTAGATGGGTTTCAGGAACCAGATCCAGGAATAACAGAAGATGTGTCCTGAGGAGGGGCCGGAGCAGCTCAGCTTCTTTTATGCAAAGAAGCTTTTAGGTGAAGCGTCAAAAGGAGATGGAGCCTCACTCCCAGCGGCCAAGGGAAGAGAACACTCTTCCCATTCCTGCAAGGGGTTCACGCCAGGTGTCTTCCGTAACGTTTACTGTAGCGGCCAGCCTAGAGGTTTGGGGTCAGTCTGTGCACAAAACCCCAACGCCTTTACCTCCCAGGATTCCACTCGCATGGTCCGTATTACCTACTTCAACTTTTTCAAAATGTGAAGAGCAAAATTTCTCTTTGGTACAAATATTTACAACAGGGCGATTTGGGCACACATTAGTCTAAGATGAATACAGAGGTCCTTTCATAGCCTGAAGCTTCTCTCCATCTCACACCCCCACCTCTCGTTAAGAGGCACACAGGATTTTATTTAAAAGGTCTTGCTGTGTTGCTCTAGCTGGCTTCAGACTTGCAATCCTCCCCAGTCGACAGAGTACCTGGACTTCTGGGCACATTCTACCACCCCGGCTCTAAAGGAGGATCCTAGTCTGCCCACACAGATTCCCAGCTACGGCGAGCAAAATCATCTTGGCAAATACAATTTCCACCTCCTCCTTCCCACCAGAGAGCGTGCTCTGCCTTCCTTCCCACGCTGGGTAAATGCCACAGGAAAATGCACTGTTTTCAGAAATGTAATCTGGAAGCCAGGTATGGTGTGCACACCTGTAATCCCAGCACTTACAAGGCTGAAGCAGGAGGATGGCCTTAAGTCTGAGGCCAGCCTGGGCTACCTAGTGAGTTCAAGGCCAGCCTGAACTACATAGTGAGAACATCTCAAAAAAAGAAAAAAAGCAAGCTGGAAGAGGGACAATGATTAGGGATGAGATGACGCTGGATGATGGAAAGGCAACATCTCTGGCCACCACCTCCTAGTACAAACTGTACCCCACCTTTTCTAACTTCCTGCTGAATCCTCTCCCCCAAAAGCAGGGAAATGACCTCAATGAAAGACACCCGTGAGCTGGCACCAGGAAAGGCAGATGGAACGCGTCCCACCAATGACACACATTCAGAGGACGCGCTCCCTCTATAGATGGCTGCGTCCCCAGGAGAGTGGCCCCCGCTGCACAGCACCGCCACACAGACAAGAGCCCAGGCAGCAGCCGAGAGCAGAGAACATGCTTTATTGAGTAGATATAGAAGAGCACATTCTACCACACGTGGGGAAGGACGTGGCATCTGTAAAAGGCCTTCACCCCTTAAGAAAACCCCCAGTGAAGTTGCTTTTGGATCGATTTTAACAGTGACACTGGAGGGGAGCTGCCACAGAACATGCTTAAAATCAGCTCCCCACAACCCACAGTGAATATAAGTAGTGTACAGAGATGACAAGAGAAAGGCACAAATGACCAGAGTCGGGATTGTGGTGAGGGCGCCACGTGAAGACAGCGGTGTTATGGGAGACCGAGCTGGGAAGGGCGACATGTCAGACATCCAAAGCTGCCCCAAGATAGCAGGTTATAACGGGCGCGAGAGAAATTAGAGGGAACATCTCTTCTTCCACTCGGACAACACCGAAAATAGGAGACCGGAGGAGGGGAGGATGGCGGCACATCCCGAAAAGGAAGAGGGGGAGTGCTTGGAGGGCGGAAGCACCTTGGTCCTGCAGGAGGGGAGGGCTGCTGAAGAGAAGCCAGTCTCAGCAGGGTGGCCGCTCTGCCTCCCTGGGTCAGGGCTGTGACACGGAAACCATTTCCAATCACTCTCAATCTCTCCCAGAAGCTCTGGGCGAAACCAGTGCACCTGAGGAGCAGGACAGGGTTGTGCAGTAGAGCTGACCAGTCAGCATGTAGCATGATAAGAGAACTGGAAATTATTTTGGCAACTGCAGAAGTAAAAAGGGCCAAGGGGCAACGAGAGCTCGGTCACTGCTGGGCACTTTCTGGTGAGGCGAAAGCAGCATCTGTCCTACTCCTCGGTCATCTGATTCAGATGGTGCATGCGCCCTCACCGGGACAGATCCCCGGGAAGCTCTTCGCGAATCCTTGGCTCCGCTCAGCCCGATGCGGACAGAGGGAGGAGTAAAAGAGAAAGCGAGGTGCAAGCCGAGGTGAAGGGTCCTCCCGGCGCGCGCAGCCCCCAGGGCCGCCCTTCCCGCCCCTCCCCAGACACGTGCGGAAGGAGCAACCGCGAAGGGCCTGGCCGTGGCAACCGTATTTGGAGGTCTGGTGACCAGGCGGCAAGAAGCACTAGGACGAAGCTCAGAGGACACGACACACCTCATGGGGCAGGGGACACGAGGCGGAACCAGTGACTGGACAGGTACAGTACCAGAACAGAACTCCTTGGGTCAGTGCTACGAGGGAGTCGCACCCGAGGCCGATGCGGGTCCCACCCAGGCAACCTCACTGAGGCCGAAACAACAGTTCCTCAGAACCAGCTTCTGCAGTGCACACGGGGGCGGAGCCAGGACAGTCCCGAGGGGCGGGCCTTCCCAAAGGGTACTGCACTTGCCAATCACGAGAGCAACAGAAATGACAGACAGATCCCTAGGGGCCGGATTCCTACTGCTGGGGTTTGCTGGCTCAGAAGGACGGGTCACTTTAAGTGCCCTTGGGAGGGGTCCATTTTAAGCAGCTCGGATCCATGGTTTTATTGGAGTTGGACCGTTTGGCCTCTTTGGCTATCCACTCGTCAATCAGGTCCTGGGAAGAACAAGGGGAAGCACTATTAGCACGTGCAACACGCATGCCTGGACACAGATTCCAAAGTGACTACTGGCCAAGAAGCAGTCACCAAGGGGCTAACAATATCTTCAGGTATAGAAAAAATTATTTTGGCTTTTTTTTTTTTTTTGAGACAGGGTCTCATTACAGAGCTCAGGCCAGCCTTGAACTCAACCACGAAACCCAGGCCGGCCTCAAACTCACAGCAATCCTCCTGCCTCAGCCTTCCCGAGTGCTGATATTACAGATATATGCCACTACGCCTAGTGAAAATATTATCTTTTGATCTTCAAACTGCTTTCTTACCTAATCCATTTCTTCCTACCTTGTCCACAGTGAGGACTAAAAACCAATCATCCAGTTTATTACATGGAGGAATCAACTAAATAATTTTAAAATGGGCATGAGTAGAAATGGCATTTGTTAGACGAACTAAGGCCACCTTTCCTAGTAGAGGCAACCCATCAAATGACAGAAATGCCGTGCAACATAAAGTGGCTTTAACTTGTGTCATCCAAATCTGAGACAGGAGCCTACCAAAAGCTCCTGGTAAGGACGAAGCAGAAAGCCAGGCGTGGTGGCACACACCTGTGACCCCCATACATAGGAGCTTGTGGCAGGAGGATGGAAGCCAATTCGAGGCCAGCTTGGGCTACTTGGCCAGACTCTATCTCAAAACAAAACAGAACAAGGTGGGAAATAGCTTAATAAGAAAGGCGACATGGGCCTCACTCCCAGCTAAAGAATCGAGGCCAGTGGAAAGGTGCTATTTATACTCCAACTCCTCCAAAGGGGAGTTCCCTTCAGGGGGCCAGCAGCTGCGGAGAGCCTCACCTGTCTCTTTAAAACCAGGTGTTTTCCTTTCCAATACTTGAGCATCTGAAGGGCCTGCAGAGTGCTGACAATGTCCACGGGGTTCACGGCCGTCTCCTGGCTGATCTCTGAAACAGAAGAGGCCTGAGAAACCGGCCAGCACACAGACCTCCCCCTTCCCGTGGTCCTTTCTTTAGGGGGAATCCACAGGGCCACAGTCTTCGGCACTCTGTTCAGAAAATGTGCACAAAGCAGCCACGTAACCCGTCCAAGCGACTACGTGTTGAAGCGGGGTGTTTCGGCAGGAAGCTGCTCCCGGGCCCTCGGAAATCAAGGCTGAGCACAGACCAAGCTCAGTGCCTCCGCGTCTGTGTGGAAAGGTGGGGACGCCGTTCTTAGACGCTCCCATGTGTGTCAAAATACGTGAAATTTTTCTTCCTGACTTTTCTAAGAGTGAAAGTGACAATCCCAGAAACGAGAAACCAATTCCCAGCCGTCCCAGGGGCCCGAGTGAGGGGCTCTGCGGCGGCCTCTCTCTGGTGGGCCGTCCCTTCCGCGGCGACCGAGCATGAACGGGGCCAAGTAGGAAAGTCGGGGTACCGAGTGCATGACGAACCACCCCAGGTGGGTGACACCCACCTTTGATAGAGATCTCTTTGCCTTGGAAGTTGTGCAGGTAACGCAGCAGCACTTCTTTCCAGTAACTGCGATAGCTGATGAGCCCCAGATCCGAGAGCGGGCGCTCCGGGGAGCCAACTTTCTCTTCCACTTTCGAAAGTAAATAACCTGCCAGGGAACAAACAGACTGTTTCTGGCAATACTGTATTTCATCCTAATGGCAAAGATCAGTATGCTAACGTGGAGGGCTTAATTAAGGACGCCCGTTGTGCGGTTCCCATCAGGGCTCAGCCATTCAATGGGTTGTGTGGCATGACTACTCACTGAAATATGCTACCTTTGTATGAACCCAGGGGAGAGAATGTGTAACTGCATTATTTACAACAGACACGAAAAAAATCCCTGGAGCCAGGAGTCAAATACAGACCAAACTAGAAACACCAAATGATAGAAGTGCAGCGGCACACACCTGCTAATCCCAGCACTAGACAGGCTGAGGCAGGGGGACGGTCCCAGGTTTGAGGTCAGCGTAGGCTACATAATGAGTTCAAGGCTAGCCTCAAGTACATAGCGAGACCCTGTCTCCAAAAGTAAAATAATAATAATAAAAAAGCAAGATAGATGTGGAACAGAGAGGGGAAGCCACTTTGTTACATAGCTTTTTTTTGAGACAGGGTTTCACTATGTAGTCCAGGCTGGCCTCGAACTCAGAGTGATCCTTCTGCCCCAGCTTCCCAAGTGCTGGGATTACAGGTGTACACCATCACACCCAGTACACAGCTTTTTATGTACTTGAAATCTTTGAAACTTATTTATTTATTGAGACAGGATCTCACTATGTGGCCCAGGCTGGCCTCAAACTTGTGGCAATTCTCCCACCCCAGCCACAGTGCTGGGATTACAGGTGTGCACCACCATAACTGGTAAAACAAACATTTTATGGAACAGATCCAAGTGTTGATCCCAGAGGTTGCGTTCAGGGTCCCAGCATGGTAACTCGTGCCTGTAGCTCATTTCACCACTACGAACACATCCATCTTCCTAGCTCTTCCCACACTGAGGAACAGCCACACTGCGCCCTGCCCACAGGCCACTGTACATCACCAGCAAAAAGCACAAAAAAGGGGCACTAACCAACTACAAACGACTCTGGCTTACAGCAGGAGATCCGAAACAGGGCACCTTATTTGAAGGCAGCTGGGCATGTATTCTTCCAGGGACCCAGTTTGTCCTGCTCTTTATGTGGCCATGAGTGATCACAAATGCACCAAGACTGACTCTGGGTAACAAATTAAATTTTGTGAGCTAACAAAATAAATTTTGTGAGCTGACAAATTCAGAGTCCACAATGAATGAGGATAGTGTGTAATGCTCAAAGCCTGTATCAGGTAGCTGGGTTTCCTCTAGATGAGCCCTTACAAGGACAAAATCCCAACTATCAAAGGCACAGATCTGAGGCCTTCCTTATGACCTTACTGCACTGCTCTATGTTCCCGCTAATTAAGTACCAGCTCTGGCTCCAGGCTTCATTGAGTGTTCCACGAGAAATCAGGCAGACAGATCACGTTCCGGTTTTCCCCACCTGCTCATCCATTTGCTACACACATGCCAGGAATTGTAGAGATGACGAACAACATTCACGGGGTCCCTACTCGTGGGGCTGGTGAGTTAAGAGTTCCACTTACTGAAATCAATGAGCATCTTGCCATAGCCCTGTCTCATGTACTGAGGCATGGTGAGGATACAGGACACGTTGTAGTTGAGGAATGAATTCTTTTCCTAAAATCAAGAGCACACAGATCAGCGGGTCATGAGGGTTTGGGACTAAAGGTTTCAGCACCCCTCGGATACACAATAAGGCTTCCTGCCAAAACTCTGGCTAACCAGCCCTGGGGGCGGCTCTCTGGCTCCCAGCTGGTCACCACCTTTTCTGATGGCCATGGCCTTGAATCCCGGGCTTTCTCTAGTCCTGAGACCTCCAGTACCATTTTAAGGGACCAGCTCTGGGTTCTTGACAGCCGCAGAGCAAATCAAAGTCAAGACTACTGAGTCAGTCTATGCAGCCCTCTTTAAAAGCAATTTTTCAAAAGCAGACTGTCTGCCAGAAGAGAAAGGAAATAAAATATAAGTCCTTATTTCTGAAAGAGGATCAAAAAATGACCATATCACACATTCTGTGATCCCGTCTCCAGGAAATGTCCAGATGAGGCAAAGCCACAGAGACAGAAAGGCTAGGAGGGTGAGCGGCCATGGGACCCGACTGTTTCTGGGTACAGCTCTTCTCTTTGAGATGATAAAAACCGTGACAGCTGCACACAGGCTGCACATCTCTGTGAACATACTGAACCCGCCGAGCTGCATGACTTGGAGCTGGTGAGTTGCGCGGTACATGAGTGTCATTCAATTCAGCTGTTATGCTAAAAGTCAGAAGCCAAATCTGGCACAGAAGCATCAATGCTGGAGAGGCTGTGCTAGGAGCCCAGCTAAAGAACCAGGTGACCAGAATTTATGTTTGGTTTTAACCATAAATAGAGGGCAAAGCCGGGAGAGTTGGCCTGACTATGAGCTGTGGGCTTGAGGCTTATTAGGCAGAGCAGAGCCAATAACTAATAGGCAGCTCAAGCCCACAAGTCCAGAAATGAATAAAACAGAAGCTTTTAATAAAGAACTGAACATATTCATTGAGGTCCCTCTGATATGTTGGTTTGCCTTTTTTCTAAAGGGAAAGACTGACTGGTATCTGGGGCACTGCTTCTTCCTATCAGGGATCTGAGCCCCCAAATGCCCCATTGCCCTGCTCCAGCTGTGAACCTCATCGCCAGACCCCGCTGACCTTGGAAAAATAGCCAATCAGGTGACAGCCAGTGTTGTCCGCTTCTGTCATAACGTAGAACAGGAAGGGCTCAACATCATAATACAATGTCTTGTGGTCCAGAAAAAGCTTGGCCAACAGGCACAGGTTTTGGCAGTAGATCTAGAAGCAGAGAAAGAATCTGTGGGTAGGCCAGGGATTTCCAACCTATCAGACAAAAGCCTAAGTGTGATGATCATGCCATTATTGCATAAGACATGGATGGATCTCCTCAACTGCCAAAATACGTGAACTGTCCATTTTCTTTCACAAGGTGGGATGAAGACAAAACACACGCTGCACGGGTTCAACACTGCCACCGCCCTCTCCTGGGTTGCCACACCTCACCTTGTTTTTCTTGCCATCTACTTCGAACACGGAGATCGAACCTTTGCGATATATCTCATCGCCAGGCGGGTGTTTCCACACACACTTGGCCTGCAAAAGAAGGAACTCACTTCAGGGAACCCGAGTCCACTTACAGGAAAGGCGCCCCAAAGGGCAAAGGAACCACAGGTCAGGCTTGGTTAGCTTGAGGACACGCAGCAAAACACATTTCTTTTTCCAGTAAAACAAATTAAGGCTTCTAAACTCATTGCAATATACTCAAGGCATTTTTACAGCAGTTTGGAACAAGTTCTCTGGATTATGTTCTGGCACTGTGTCAGGCCAGGAGATTACAATCATCCACTCTGTAAAAGCCAGAGAGATAAGAACACCTCGGCTTACTACTAACAGGAAATTCTTTTTTTTTTTTTTGGGTGCAGGGATCGAACTCAGGACATTAAGCTTGGTAGCCAAGGACTTTAACCACTGAGCTAAATCCCCCGGCCTAACAGGAAATTCTTAAGCAGCTTTTTTCTAGCAGCTTAGGGTTGCTAAGTATTGTACTTTACTCTCGCCTTTACCAGGCTGTTTTTTTCAGATTAAAATAGGGACCCACAGTGATTAAAAACCAGGAGCCACTATCTGCCCCCATCCCATGCAAATGCAGACTCTGTCACCTAAGGGTGTAAGGGGAAGTCCTAAAGCTTCCAACTAAGGCACCTGACTAAGGCATGGTGGCCTGGCAGGGTAGCAGGAGGCTAGGGGTTAATGGCCACAAGGGGGCACAAGGTGCTCTCTTTTCAAGTGCACACAACCCCATTTTTTTCTTTTTTGGGTGGTGCTGGGGATTGAACGCAGAACCTCAAGCATACTAGGCAAGCTCTCTACCCCTCAGCAACAGCCCTAAGCTTGCCAACAGTTTTTTTGTTTGTTTGTTTTTTTGTTTTGTTTTTTTTTTGGTGCTGGGGATCCATCTCGGGCCCTTCTACTTGGAAGGCAAACACTTTAACCACTGAGCTAAATCCCCAGCCCCAGTTTGCCAACAGTTTTAACACAGCCAGTCACTGCTGTAATTTGGTGAATTCTTGAGAGGTTTTCAATAAATACATTTCAAAATGTTCAAAAATAGTCGTGGTGGTATATGCTTGCAATCCCAGCAATCTAGCCGGTTGAGGCAGGAGGATCAAAGTCTGAGCTCAGCCCGGGCCACTTAGCAAGACCCTGTCTTGAAATAAAAAAATAACAAGAAATGGCTGGGGATGCAGCTCAGAGCAAAGGCTGGGTTCAATCTCCAGTACCTCCCAAAAAATGTTTCTAAAAATCCTATGTATTTTGGGGGATATTTTTATTTAAATACTTTTATTGTGACTTTTTGACAATCCAATTTTGAAAATGTAAACCCCAGCATGTACTAAAGAGAACTGCCCTGAATTCCACCCACCGCTTGTTCCTATTTCCACTACTCTACTCACGCCAGCTCTTCCCGACCACAACTAAACTAAGGCAACAATCACTCATCTGAGAACAGAAGCCAAGGCAAAGACACAGTACTGCAGTGATCACACCTGAAGCTATGGGAAGCAGGAAAGACACCAATTAAAATCCATTTGGCAGGGAGGAGGGAGGGGTCTAAGGACTTAGCTCAGTGGTTAGAGTGCTTGCCTAGCAAACACAAGGCCCTGAGTTCGATCCCTGGCACACACACAAAAAAATCAGTTTGTATTTTCTGAAATTTGGTTTTTGTAGACCCTAAAATATTCAAAATGTTTATTCAATCTTTGAATTTACCTAGCTTCTTGCCCTTTTGGCTATTTCACTGGTTAGGTGTTACTAAAAAACAAAGGAAGAAGTGTAAGTGGCAAGCAGCCCATGTCATTAGTTTTCCTCAATTCCGAGGCCCGCAGTCTACGGTCTGTGCCAGGGTCCCAGTTCTGACACCGCTGCTCCCCATGCCGCGGTATCAGCCAGGCCTCACCCCTGCTGCCCTCCAGCAAGGAGCCTGGAGTCTCGAAGGCTGAAATGAAAGCAGCAGCCCCTGGGCCACAAACCCACAGACCATGCACTTCAGAGCTGGGAACCAAAAAGCTGCAGCACCCAAGTGGGGAGCAGAGCACCAGGAACAAGCATTTAGCATCACAGAAACCCTGGAAGATAAAGAGAAAAGGGAAGGAAGAAGAGACACCCCGAAAGGTGGGAAAGCCAAAACTCTTGTGGCTATCAAAATAACAAAACGCTTCTGTCTAAAGCAAGGTCTCTACCCCTCCTGGGTTCCCCATCCCTGTTTCGCAGCAGAAATTCTCTTAAGACAAAGCTTTTTATTCCACAACCAGGGTAAGAAAAATGGCTGAAAACTGTAAAAGAATCTAGCAAGTCCATTTATCAACAAGAGAGTCAGACTCAAGTCTTTATTACTATCTTAACATGAAAAAGCATATTCAAAAACCAGAAAGGACTGAACAATGAGGTACTCGAGGATGTGTTCTGTTCACAGGACAACCTGTCACAGGCTGATCTCCCTCCTGAAAGCTGAGCCTCGCTGTCCCCGCCCTGCCCAATAAGGCCGTATCTAGTCAGGGGCTCAGGCAGAGGTAACTCGTCCTCTGAGGGAGGAAGAAAAGAGATAGCAAGATGCTCACAACAGGTGGGGTTAAGGACCTTCTGCTACTCCGGCTGCCACCCAGCACCAGCCCAGTGCCATGGGCTGGACTCTTGGTCCTGAAACATGGACTTTGATTCCCTGCGCCTTCAGCCCACTGCCATGACCACTGACTGAGAGCTGCTCAGCAGGATGTTGTGTCTGGGGCCAAATCCAGAGATGCCGTAACATGGCCACCACAGTCCAGACAGGGGCCCAAGCCAACTCACCATGTGCCGGCGGAGTATCGTTTGGCTCTTCATGTATTTTAAACAGAATTCACACATGTAGAGACGTCCCAGCCGTGCGTACTCCTCAGGATAGGGAGAATGGTACCAAGTATCAAGCTCATAGCGGCCAAAGGCAATAGTTTTAATCATGTTGTTCCCCTCTGTGATTTGGCCTTGCAGCCTTAACTTCTCCTATTGCCAAGAGAAATCAAAAGTCAAAGGAGGATTAAAATTTACTGCGTCCAGGGGCTGGGGATTTAGCTCAGTGATTAGAGTGCTTGCCTTGTAAGCACAAGGGCCTGAGTTCGATCCCCGGGACCACCAAAAAAAAAAAAAAAAAAATTTACTGCGTCCAGCACTCCACCCAAAAAAGATTGTCTTTTTTTTAAACAAACAAAAAAAACCTCTAGGAGGCTTGTGTGCAGCCACTATGCTAGGTGATGAAAAGGACTCGTATTGGCTTCTATCCACGAGCAACTCACTCTAGAGGGGCTCCACAGGCACGGACACCGGGCAGGCTGTAGGAACTCCACCTACACTGTCCCTACACATGCTGGGCCCCGTCAGAATGAGCCCCGAATACATACTTTTCCCACCTTTATCAGCCTAAACCAAACTGAATCATATAGGTAATCTACCAGGTACAAGCGCTCTACTCTTACAAAAATTCTAAAACAGACAAGATTATTTAGAATGTGCCTGGTCTACAGAAGCATTTTATAAAGTCGTTTGACTCTCACAGTAACACAGATCCACAATACCCACTTCTAAAAATAAATAGTAGGCCCTTTAAGAAATATTTTTGAAATGTGAATGACAACTGGATTTTGCAGTATAAGAAATAAGAAAACATTCCTGGATGCCCAGCTCCTTTGGTGACAATGTGCTGAGCACAGAGGCAGTTTGGGAGGGTGGCCTGGGCACTGCTTTCTAGAACGGGAGAGAAAATCAGCAGCAGAGGCCGACAGCCTATACCAGCCAGGGCAGCCGACAAGCCTTGCCTCCAGAGAACTTCCAATCAAGCTAATACTGGATAGCATCGCAAACGTGTGGGAGGGTGGTGGTAGTGTGGGAATTAGAGGATGGAGATGAGGTTCACTTTACAAACTATGTTTCCCTGAACATATTTTAACCTGTTAAATCAGAGACAAACCCAACTGACAGAACTTTTTTGATACAACTTTATTGACAATTCTGTCTAGGGAATCAAATCTAAGTATGAATTGAATGTAAATGAAAAGGAAAGACGTCTTATATGTAAAACTCATCCCTGTCAAAGTTTTTGTTTGTTTTTGTTTTTTTGAGACAGGGTCTTGCTATGCAAGTCAGTTTGGGCTTGAACTCATTATGTAGCGCAGGCTCGATCCTCTTGCTTCAGCCTCCCCAGTGCTGGGATTACAGGTGTGCACCACCACGCCTGGCTTTGTCCTTATCAAAATTTAATTCACAGCACTAGGGGGCCACAGTGGGAACCAGTCGTAGTCCCAGCACTGGGAAGGCTGAGGCAGGAAGACTGCTGAGCCCAAGACTTCAAAGCTAGCCTATGCAACATAGGCCATCTCAAAAAAAAATGAAACAACAATAGAAAACAAACTGACGACAGCCTTCCTCATTTCGCCTTCACTGTTACTTTCAAGGTTTTAAGGCAGCGGTGGTGAACCTAAGGCACACGTGCCACAGCAGGCTGAAAAGGTTCGCCATATTGTTTTAGGGTAACTCCTTAAGAGAGGAAACCAGGGGAAACCCTGCAAAAAAGAGGTCCTGCTGGGTTACTAAGGAGACAGAGGAGAAGGACCCAGCCCCGTCCAGGTCCTTAGAATTGCAAATTACCCCAAAGAGACAAAAGGACACCCACAGTTTCATCTAGCCTCAGTAACAGCCCACCCGGACAGTTCCGGTGCAAGGCCAGGAAAAAAGCAAGGAATAAGGAGAAGAGAGGTAAGATTTTTCTTTTGTTGTTGTTTGTTTTTGGTGTTTTGAGACAGGGTCTCAATGTATAGTTCATGCCAGCCCTGAATTCAGGGCAATCCTCCTGCCTCAGCCTCCCTAGTGCTGGGATTACGGGTGTGTGCCACCACTCCTGGTCACAGGTGATTCCTTTTAAATGGGAAAGGGAAGGACAATCTCAAAGGAAGGACAGGAGATTTAAGCAGCAAGGAACTTTTAATTCCCATCAAACTTGTCACCAATCATTTTTCTCGGCCATTCGAAATGCCTTCCACCAGGGCCTTCAGCTTGGGTTTTAACACTCACCAGATCCTCCGAGGCCCGGGCTTGCGCTCTGCGGAAGAGATCCAAGTCGTACTCGCTTGTCAGGTTTTCCAAGAGAGGTTCCCGAGTGTTCCCGTAGGTCTGCCTGTGTTCCTAGGAAAATGACCAGAGCGTGACACTCTCTGCCTCCAACATCGCAGCTCTTTCGTCTCAGGAGATGTCAACCACAGCCACAAGCTACTCACTTTGTACCAACACGCAAGGTGATAGGGATCGAGCCCCAAGGAGAATACTTAGTAGGCTGACACCACAGGATGCCTACTACCTACCCTACCGGGCCCCCCCCACACAAAGGCCCCTAACAGCTCCAGCGTCTTCCGTCTTAAGTGCATACCTGCACCCCCCAGGATCTACACCTCCACTTCCCCATCAGAAAATGTTGCAAGAACTCCAGCAAGCCCAGAGGCACTACAAATGTGGAATCCTGAGATCTGGAGATACTCTGATCAGCTGCTCCAAGCCTCCAGCTTTAAACGTGTTAGCCTGGCAGGCAAGTTCGCAGACAGTAGAGGCAGCTGGACTGAGCAACCCTCTGTTAATTCTTTCACATGCTTCCTCCTCCACTCAGGACGTGAGGCTGCCTGGGAAAAGGTACAGAGTTCCGAGCCAGTTTCAGGGCTGCGGCTATCGTCAGCAGGTGAGCGCCTGCCTTGCGTGCATGACGGAGGCCCTGGGGTCCAACCCCAGCACTGCCTAAACCAAAACTAAACCAATAATCGCAAAGTCAAAACTCTTAAATCCACAAGGCCCTGAGTTTGATCCCCAGCACAAAAAAACCAAAAAACTCTTAAATCAAACTACCCTAAGTCAGGATGTCTGTAATGAGGAGCTAGGCAAAGGAAACAAGATTCTAGTGGTACATTTTTTTTTTTTTTTCTGGTGCCAGGGATTGAACTCAGGGCCTTGTGCTCACGAGGCAATCACTCTAACCACTGAGCTAGATCCCCAGCCCCCTAAGCGGTACATTTTGTTATGTCTATTTTACCACAATAAAAATGGTTTTTAAAACAAGAAACCAAAAAACAAAAGTAAAAACACAAAATTTTTTTAAAAAATGGAGTTGAGGATTTAGCTCAGTGGAAGAGCACTTGCCTAGCAAGTGCAAGGCCCTGCATTTGATCCCCAGCACTTCCAAAAAATTTTTTTCTAAATTTTTTTTTCTAAATTTTTTTAAATAAAAAAACTGTCGGGTGTGGTAACACATCCCTGTAATCCCAGCACTTGGGAGGCTGATGCAGGAGGACTGCCATGAGTCTGAGGCAATCCTGGGCTACGAGTTCAAGGCCAGCCTGAACTACAAGCGAGACTCTGTCTCAAAAAACCATAAAGAAAATAAATAAATAAATAAAAATAAAACATAGCGAAACTCCAAGCCAAGTCCTCAAGAAAAACAGGCTGCACTGTTTTTAAAATGTCTTACTAAATATTAGGCAAGACTAAAAAAGAGAAAAGTCACGGAGAATCAAAAGCACAAAAATAATCGAGTTTTAACTTTCAAATCTTACCATGGCCCTTAATGAAGGTACCCTTTCCTTAGGAGGAAATCAGACAAAGGAAACTTCTTTTTTAACTCTGACTCTAGCCCTCTCTGTGGGCTCTGGGCTCCCCTGGCTGGGGAAAAGGACACTGGGGAGTTAAGTGGAGG
>PVJO010012779.1:0-54244 GCA_004026905.1 Hystrix cristata | reverse complement strand
AGAAAATAATACAGCTTATCTGGTAAGTGCCATTATAAAATGTGCAATAAAGTTTGTTGTTACTGGGATATTCCATAAGCCTGAATATGTTTACCAATTAGCACTTAATTTCATAATGTTTTCCCATCCCAATTTAAAAAGGTCTCCAATATCACTATCAACTATTTCACAAAACCCACAAAGACAACCTTTTGTTCTTGTTTCAAAAAGCATTTTCAATATGCATATTGATTATTAAAATTAATCTATAATAAGTATATATTCATGATACTCAAGGTCACCGCCCTATCCATGCTGCACACACCTAGATTTCCAAGTATAATTGAATTATCTATATGCTTGGAAATATTGGTAGTTTTTTAGAATGAGCTCTTAAAGTAGTATTTTCCCATTTTTGTCAATAGCAACTGAAAATAGATTTTGATAAAACTCATTAAAATCATATAATGTCCCCCCAAATCTCCAGAATAAACCAGTCTGAAATAGATCCATTTGTGCTGATTTAATCAGTATGTCTTACTGTTGAATGGTTTCCAACTTGGCCTCATTGCTAATTTAGAATTTTGTAGAATGTTTATTAAGTTTATAGCTGGCTGGAATTATGAGCTTGCTTTGCATAAATTTGGGTGAGAAAAGAAACCAAGTAATATTTGCCAAATTCATGAAATTTTCATGAAAGTAAATTCTTAAAAAAAGCCACTACTTTTGCCTGCTAAGTACTTTACTTCAAGATCCCTTGGCTCTCTGATACGAGAATCTTTGGTCCAATCATTAGCAGAAATTTCCATTTGGCTGAAACAGTTATTGGGTGTTTTAGTCATAAAATTACAATAATCATTTCTTACTGAATAGGCAATTTTCTATAAAGAGATACGTATGCACTCTTTAATTTGAGAAGCCAAAATCAATAATTCATTCATAGTTAAATTCATGTCATATCAGACAAATAACTTTTCCCCTTCTCTATGAAGCAACATTCTTTTTGTATTGCAGATCAATGGTTTATATATATTACCTATTAAGTCCAAGACATCAAATGAAATCATTTGGATGCTTCTATTTTTTTTTTTGACCTATACCACCTGCTTATAAGACCCTCACTAGTCTGTAGGCATCTGAGAGAAGATGTAGTGCAGAAAAAACCTCACATAAAGCTCTTAACTGCTCAGTAACATTAACAATCAAAAACTGAATGGAAAATCAAGAGGAAAAAGGGTCAGGCAAAATGTCAAAGCATGTGACACAATTAAGGAAAATAAGTAAGCATTAGTTCCATAACTATATATAAAACGTTGTGACAAATGGAACATCTTTAAGCATTAAAATACTAAATGAGACCATGTGTCTTTGGAGTGCAGCCTAATCTAATGATGGGACCCCTCAACAAATAGATCATAACACAAACACAGAGCAGACGGGTAACAGGAGGATACAGGGAAGAGGTGGCCACCTGCACGCTAAGGAAAATGATGTGAAAAAATATCACCTTGCTGACCCTTGATCTTGGACTCATCCTTCACAATTGTGAGAAAATGCATTTCTTTTTTCTTTTTTTTTTACATTTCTAATGTTTTTAAGCTAAAAAATAAAAAAGATGAGCAGAATGGAATGGAAAGAGACCCACACATGCACAGGCATTTATATGACAAGACAATATGAAATGAGATCTTCATCTTCATACTGAAACATGTCCGGTTAAATACAAAAACAAAACAAACAAACAAAAAATTGAGGCCAGAGCAAATCTTCACAACTTTTAAAAAATGAGAAATATTAAAATATATAAGAACTGATGAGATAAACACAATGAAGAATATTCAGATGCATAATGATGTTTTAAAAACAGTAATTCACATGTATAATGAAAAATTTATGAAATTGTAGACTGAGATAATATCCTTACAATATTAAAATACATTTAAAACTTGATATGTAGAATATTGAATGCATTAAATAGAAATCTTACAAATAAATCATAATAACAATAAAAAGATAAACTCAATAAGAAACAGAAAAATATATTGTTAGAAAAGTAAGACATAGAAAGGTGTGGTCAATGAATATGTAAGAAAACTTTCCTTTATATTCAGATAAACAAAAATTAATGCAAAGATATTATTTTATTTCTTCATATTTGCAAAATTTAAGAATCCTAATAGTTCTCTGTTTTAGCAAGAAAGTAGGACAAGAAAATCTCATTTAAACTTTTGGTGGGAGTAAAAATTTTGCAGGCAGTTTTGAGAACCTTGATCTATAGCTGGTAAAGTTGTAGATAGATTTGTAGATGTTACCTGGCGATGTTAAAGACACTCTCTGAAATGTGCCCAGGAAGATATGCACAAGGTGTTTATTCCAACATTGCAAGTTATCGTGGCAAAGGAATGTTTTCAAAGAGGCAAATGTTAGAGAAATTAATGTGAACAAGGCACACGCCTACTTAACTGTTAAATTTTATAATGTGGTGGAAACTCAGATTTGCAGATTGAATCATTTATATAGTTTTAGGAGAGTTTTAATTTCAAAGTAAAATTAAAAGTTCAGAGATTTTCAGTATAATCCCTCTTCTCACAAATTCACAGCCACCCTTGATAATTAGTATCTACTACTGAAGAGGTGCGTTTGCTAAACTTAATAACCTACTGTTATGGTTTGTGTCTAGATGTCCCCCCAAAGCCTCATGTGGTAAGAAATAGCTGGATCTAGAGTGTGTGATTACTAAATTGATCCATTGATCGGTTTGGCATGGTTCTGCTGGGATCAAGGATGTGAGACTGAGATTGGGGGTGGGAGTGCGGGCCACCCTGGAGACAGGTAGCCTAGATAGAGATACAGGAAGAAGCTAACTAGCTGCTTGTTTGCATTGCTTATTTGCATACATTCCTTGCATTTTCCTCACTTTACTTTGCTGCCAGCCGGCTGCCGGTCTGCCATGCCAGTCGACCCTGCCTCTGCCATGCCGCCCTGCCTCGGACCCAGCGGACTGTAGACTGAAAACTCTGCAGACTGTGAGCTAATAAACCTTTCTTCCCCTAACTTTGGGTGTCGAGTATTCTGTCCCAACAAAGAGAGAAAAGTAACTAAAACACCTACATTGATACATCATTATCCTGCAAAATCCACAGTTGTTTACACGAGGGTTCACTCTTTGAGTTATTTCTGTGTGTTTGACAAATGTATGATTTCTGTATCCACAGCTTTAGTGTTACACAAAGTAGTCGAACCGCTCTAAATATCACATTTTATAAAATATTTAATGCACAATTTTAAATCAGGCAAAGCCATGAAATATGTATCATAGTGTATACATAGGTAAGTATCATGTATGAGCTGATGTGTATAGGTTGGTTGTGGTATATTAAGAATCAGTATTGTATACACACATTAAAGTCAAATGACTTTTTTTCATATTTGTGTACTCAGTGGTAAGCAGAGGACTTGGCAAAACTTAGGAAACTACATGAAACATGTTTTAAATTAAAAGCAACAATAACCCTTTTAATAACAAAAGCACATCTTTCTTTCCTGGGATTCTATTCTGTTGCCATTGTTAATAAATGAACTTCTAACTGACAAAATTTAAGAGAATTTCACTAGAGAGAAAGTCTGTGCTGAAACTAGGTTTTTAAATAGCATAGCAGTCACGAAGGAGACAAATCCGACAGGCCATTTCTATCCTCGTTTGCTGGCATTCTCAAGTCTGGGACCTTTTTCAGTTTCTAAATCAACACGAATCAAACATAATCACACTAGTTTGTCCTTTATGTTTCACTGCCCAAGTGTCACACCATTATTCTATGTCCTCTAGGCTAAAGCCAGAAGCTGTTTATCTTGGTATCTAAGGCAGATCCAGACCTATCACAGTTATACACAGAGCTAAGGTCGTTCTAGCTTTAAGTGCTAATTGTTCTGCTAACAGTTTTCATTTGCAACAAATAGTAAATACGTAGTATTTACATATGTCTGTGCACGTGTAAATTTTGTCATTTATGGACTCATTTATTAACACATATATTGTGTATGTATATATGTGTACATAAATACATATGTGCATACGTACACACATGTGCACACACAAAAGACACTCTGTGCTGCCCGGATCTACCCTTTGAAGGTATTTTCTCATTGCAGGAGTTTTAATATAAGGAGCTTATTACGGTATAACCAGATGGAGTGTTGAATAGTTAACTTTGAACATACATTTTCTGGCATCTTGCCTTGCTTATAAGTGGCTCTTCAAGTGTGAGGGTAATTCCTCAAGTGTTGGAATTTTGTGAATGGCCTTTGACTTAGCAACACTCGCTGAGGCTAGAGGGAAGGCCCACAGACAATCGCATGCCGGCCCTCTGCAGTGGTAGATGTGGTACATTTACCACTTAGAACCTTTCGTCTCTTTTTGAGCCATTTTACGAAAAGCATGTGACTGTTTGTAATGCATATTTAAAGGGTATTTGTGAACACAGCTATGTCTCTAAACCCTTAGAACATAAAGTAACACAAAAATAGTACCCCCTCCATGGGTCTTTATTTGGATCATTCAACTTCCTAAAAAGGATGATTCTTATTTTAAGTTTCTGTGGGCTGTTCACAGTATGTACTCTACACTTTGTGCAATTCAAGCATATTACAAGTGAAGGACAGAGCGCTTGTCCATTTTCTTTCTCATCAATAATGTTAAGCTGAAGCTGTTTTGCACAAATCATCATGACTAAGGAAGAAGACAGATGTTAGATAATATTTATTCAGTGCCTATGACAAGTAAGTTCTGTACTAACCACTTCATATTCCTCATTTAATTATGTCTTCACTTCATCTCTGTTCGGTAGGTGCCCTAATCTGGAGGTGAGAAAACCGAGCCATAGAGAAATTAAACAATAAGCTCCAGGGTTGTACACATTATATATATATATAATATATATTATATACATATATGTAATATATATATATCTCAGCATTGGAATTAAATAACCATATAAACAGCAAAAACTCTTCTAAATATTGACAGTGGGATATAAAATTTTGACGTGTAATACTTTCAATTTGTTGTTGCTGTGTTTTTAAAAATAGGAAAAGAAAAAAACATTTTAAAATGACAAAGAAAGTCTTAGAAACAAAGTTCTCCTTTACCTATTGAACATGTATTCCCAAAATGGATGAGTTATAGACAAATATACACATATACATATTACATATACATGAACATGTAATATGGAAAATTACATATGTGGACAGCATAAGAGTAAGACAAGTGTATAAAACTTCGTAAATAGTATGTTTAGGCGTATTCATAGAAGATAGTTGAATTATCTGAAATCCTGTAAATAACATATCCCTTAATATGATGGTGACCACTCATTATTATAAGTGTGGTAACAGATAAAACTGAGAATGATAAGATACTCTGATGGTGTCTTTAATAGAAATTTAAATATATTCATGTGTTTAAATCTATATTAAAATTGATATTGCATTCTATTTGAATCAGGTGGTATATGCTTATATTCAGATTACATATTTTAATTTGGCTCTTGTGGGTTAAAGTAAGGCAGATTGTGCTTATTTTTCTTGAACTTCATTACTGAAAGCTAACGATCTTCCATTCTATTTTATTACACCCTGCAGTTTTTTGAGAAACCCATAATTTCTAAGTAGCACCACTAATTAACCAAATGCCGTTGTTTGCATACAAATAATAGCTACTGTAATTCTGCTCATCTTTGCATTAGAAATAGAACACATTGCAATGATCAATTTCTTTTCGATGTGATGAACTGGTTTTCTAAATCTCCTTAGGCATAACATATTAAATAAGGCATATAATTTTTTTTTAACATATAGGTAGGTGAGTACTAGCAAAGAAATAATCTTGGAGTATTATGGGGTGTCAATGTTTAATGTTATTAAATTTTGAACTTTGCATTTTTTGGAGGGAGGGTGCGTGTGAAGACGAAGGGAGATACAGTGTTAGAACAGCATCCAGAAGGGTCCTTCCAGAACTCATCAACAGAATTGGCATTAACTGGCACTGCTTTCTGCTTGCACAAATGCTGTGAGGTCTTGTGTAAATAAGAAAAAGAGGCTTTTAAAATTCCGATTTCAACTCATGACTTACAATTTAATGAAACTGTTCAAGTTCAGCACTTTCATCTCACAAATTGGTTTATCACAGCCTAGTGGCCACTTCTTGTTTTATAATAAGCACAACAAAAAATATCTATGAACACTTAGAAAATTAAACCAGGGGAAGTATATGTAATTCCAAGCTCATTAGGGGCAATTCATATTTTCATCTGTCTCATTAGAGAGGTTTTTATGAACTGAGAAATGTACTTTTGTATCTGTGATTTTTATATTTTTTAGGCCAGCTGGTAGGAGCAAAGTTTCCTCATTACTCCCGAGCGATATACATATATATTTTTAAAGCACAACTTATGGTTGTATGAGGGGAAAAGTAAGGTAATGAAGCAATTCAGAACCATGAGTGCATGATAAAACAAACTATTGCTTCAAAATATTCAGATAATTTTCAGTGAATTTTTATTCATTAAAATTTAATAATTTAGTTTCAGATTTGAAGATCATTTATCTAAAAGAAGTTCAATTCATATTCTGCAACAAAATCACGAGTTCAAAAATGGAAAAATATTGACATAGTTGTTAATGACCATAGCTTCAGGCTTAATTTTTTTTTTTTAACCTGCATCAAAAAAAGCATTTGAGGGACTGGGGATTTAGCTCAGTGGTTAGAGCACTTGCCTTGCAAGCACAAGGACCCGAGTTCAATACCCAGCACCAAAAAACCCCCCAAAAAAACAAAAAAAAACAAAAAACAAAAAAAGCATTTGAATTGGGATAGTGGGCATAGAATTTTTTTTATTCTATATTTTTCTCATATAAAATCAAAATGAGCATTTTCGACATATATAAAACCAGTTAGAGATAAGGCAAAAACTTTCAAAATTGGATCTGAACTTAAGCAGCATTTGTAAATGATATCTGATTCTCTTTCATCTTCAGAATAGACAGTATCATCTCGAGTTGAAATATATTTAGATCTTTGGTTTTAATCATAATAAGGACTATAATTTAGGCCTGCACGTGGCTTCAGGGTATGTCTTCATATTTTTCAACATGAGCACTTTGAGTTCAAATATTATTGAAAAACTGTAGCATCTTATGGATAAAGTTTATCGATTTCCAACTCCAACTTGTAAATGCTTGAATTAAGTACATTGACTCAAACTGCCCTGTTATCTAAGTTACTCCCGGACTGCAGCATTTCTTCTGGGACATTGACACATTTGGGGAGAAGAATTTTAATTCATGTTTGTGTGACATTAACAAAAGAGAAAGCCAACTCTTAGTTTCCTTCCACTAATTACACCTCACTTCCTTTTTGTGGACAGCACATAACCAATTAAATTCACATGTACTCAGAGGTCAAGTACCGTGGAATTCTTAGCAACCAATGAATCACTGTCCATGTTGGTTAAATCTCCATATGCAGAACCCCAGCTACTACAATCCACATGTGTGTGTGTGTGTGTGTGTGTGTGTGTGTGTGTGTGTGTGTTTAAAATTATACACATAAAAGTAAACAATCTATATTTGTAACTTTCATTAGTATCTTACAGAAGATAATCTGTATGTGTTTGTTGATGCTTCAACCTCACTCATTATCTTACATTCTAAACGCGTCCTCGAGACCCATTTTTCAGGTCCAGATTTAGATAGTTTTGAAAGCAGATTCATGGTCATTTTAAAACATACTCACCATACATTAGAATAAAATTAAAATTAGATTACTTAGCTTGTTACCTGTTTATTTTTCTGAAATAATTTTAGACCATCGAAGAAAACAAAGCTTTCTCTTTCCCTATATTAGCTGAGTTCTTTTTATAATAAACTATGTAGTGGATTGGATGGTATACCCCAAATTCCTATCCTTCTTAGAATCTTGGGATTTGATCTTATTTAGTTATATTGTTACTGCAGATAGAATTAGTGAAGATAAGATCATATAACAGTAGGATGGTTCTTCATCCATTGTGACCATTGCCTTTGTAAGGAAAAGAAGAGTTTCAGGAGTGGTGGCATGTGTAATCCCAGCATTCTGGGAGGCTGAGGCAGGTTTATCACAAGTTCTAGTCCTGTGTGGGCAAATTAACAAGAGCTTGTCTCAAACTAACAAATAAATAAAAATGACTGGGATGTAAAGGCCCTGTGTTCAATATCTAGTACCAGATAGAAGGAAGGAAGGAAGGAAGAAAGAAAGAAGAAAGAAAGAAATAGAGAAAGAGAGAAAAAGGAAGAAAGAGAGAAAGTGAGATAGGGGAAGGAGGGGAGGAAGAAAGAAGGAAGGAAGAAGAAAAGAAAAGAAAAAAAAAGTGCAGAGAAAAACACACAAAGGAGGAACACCATGTGAAGCTGGCAGCGGAGTTTAAAGTTTACAACTCCAAGTCAAGGAACACAAAAGGTTGCTAGTAAATACTAGAAATTAAAAAAAGAGCATGGAACAGATTTTTTCCTAGAGACTTCAGAGAAAGCATAACACTATTGATAGCTTCATTTCAAGTTTATAGCTTCCAGAACTATGAGCCAATACATTTCCCTTTAGGCGATAAATATTTAAGACAACCAGTTTGTGGCACTTTGTTATGGCAGCATAACAGAGTCTGTTTTCATTTATTAATTAATGCACTTATTTCCTCAACACACTGCTATGGAGTCTACTATTACAATCTGGGTATATAGCTTTGTGTGTGCCAAATTGAATAATACAAGTGTTGCTGTTCTCCCAAGTTCAACAGCCAATTGATATTGATAAGTGTAATAGCAAATAAAGTGGAGGATACTAGACTGTAAAACAATACGAGACAATATGTGGTAAATATTCTTTCATGGGTATAGGACTGTGACTGGCAAATATTTGTTGATGAATGATCTACTGGAGCAATAAAATGTCAATCAATGCATAAAAGAAAACAAGAGGCAAATCTTTCACCATCCTTCTCTAGGTCGGATGGAATTTCAGACCTGATGTCAGAAAGAAGTTAGAAATGATGATTCTGAGAAATCCAGACAAAGAATAGGAAAGTGAGGAGAAAGAACAGTAGTCTAGGTAAAGTAGCTTGTTTAAGATTAGGGAGGTGTGAAACCACATGATTCTTTTGAGAATCGTATGTAATTCAGGACAACTAATTTGGGTGTATGCTGAGGTGTAGGGAATATTCCTAAGTAAAACGATGAGAAGAAATGTTAAAAGATATATATCTATATGATAACTATATATATGATATCATGTATTCCTAAGATTATCATATAAGAATATCATGTGCATTCTTAAGATATATATTCTTATATATATATTAAGATACATATCTAGATATTTTATATCATATATCTATATATATTTTATATATATCATATATATTAAGAATATATAGAGAGTATATATAAGAATATATTTTAAGAATGTAGATTTGTGTCTTGAAAGCCATTTAAATCACTAGATATTGCAATAGGGGTTGATACTGGCAGGTTTGCATTGTGAAAAATAATATTCTTCTGATCAATCTAAAACTATTCGTAGTGGGATTCTGCTCTCCTGAGATGTAGTAAGCAATTACCAACTTTGGCCAGGACCCCTGCTGTTTGATAACGGCAATCTCAATGTGCTTGCGACACTCACATGTTCGGATTTCAGAGGATAGCATTAGCTTATTTGCTGACTCTCCACGTAAGTTCCTAGGTATTATTCATCTTTATCAATAGTCAGTTTACATCTCACTTTCTTGACCCTAGAGTCTTACCCTTTTAGGTCAAGTTTCCTGGATCCTTGTCTATTCTATCATTCCCGATATTGGTGGAAAATGGGTAGAATAGAATCAAGGTAATCTAGAGACAACATATAAATTTGCCAAGGAAATATGGTAATATATCAAAAACATGATATTTTTGTTGCATAATATTCAAATTTCAGAGGCAATTAACAATCTTTGAGTTATTGTTTAGAAAATAAGTTTGTAAACCAATAGGGACTCTGTGTCTACTATGTTGCCCCCTCTTGACAATACATACATCAACAGGAGCCTGGAGGATGTGCAGTATCTGAAGATAATTTGGGTATCAGTTGGAGGTCTGCCCAGTATTGAAAGCCTGTTGTTGCTTTAAGATGTCACTCGGACCGTGTCATCAATCTACCCACCTTTCCTGAATGGCTTTGATGCCGATCGGTCTGGTTTCCTTCAGAATTAAAGTAATGGGCTCCTGGCTCTATTTCAGCACCGTCAAAATAGCTGCAGAGCCTTTCTATTGCCTTTCTACAAGGATTTAATCTACTCCAAGTTCCTTGACACATTACAAGGAGGAAATCTGTTTTCTCTGTCACTTTTCCTTCCTCAGCTGGGGCTGCAGCCGAACATCTTTGCTTTGGATGAGAGAGTGCAGACTTGCTATGAAAGCCAGTGTTTGCTTCTGTGCTAGGAGTTGTCTAACTTAATCATCTTGTTTCCCCACACCCCCGAAGCTTTCTGCATCCCACCGCCTCTGGAAGGGGGACCTTGCATACATCATTCCAGGCACTGCATATTTTATTTTTCTCTGCGAAGTGTTTGGCCCCCTCAAGGAGGCAGTGCTAATTCTCATGGACCTGCAAATTTAAGTTTAATGCTGATTCTCTTGTTGTAATATATTTTATTTGTTACTTCTATCCTTTCTTCTACCGGATAGTAAACTCTTTGATGACAGAAATTGTGCTTCGGAGTGTTATTAATAAGAAAAATATCCATGAACTACTTCCTCTGGAAGAACCAATGTATTAAATGCTTTTTCGTGTATTGTCTTATTGTATCTTCACAACAAATTTGATGTTTGTATGTGTGTTTATTTGCTCTGTGTTTTAAATACTGGTTTTGTTCAAATGGCATAGAAAAATTTAGGAAGCTAGAGTAGCTGGTGTGTGTTGGTGTCTAGAATTTATCCCACTCTAACAGATTCCCCAGGATTTTCTCTACCTCTGAGTTCTATTTCTGCTCTATGAAAATAATGTACACTTGCTGAGTAACTTTGATTGTCTGAATCTATACTCACAGAAATTCACTCTATGGTTGAAGAAACAGGATACAGTCAGGCAAAGACTACCTATGTCTCAAGTATTCCAGAAGCCGAGGCAGGAAGATTGTTGGAGCCTCAGTGTTTGGCACTGGCCTGAGCAATATGATGAAACCTTGTTTTCAAAAAGAGACAAAGCAAAACCAAACCAAAACAAACAAAGAAATAAAAGACAGGAGAGCCTGAAGGACATCAAGCCGCTGCTACTAAATTCAGGCAATTGTTTTCCAGAAGTCCAGCTTGTTGAAAAATTGTGTTTTAGTTCAATCAATGAACTATTTCTTCCTATTTTGCCTTTTTATGAAAGTCTAGTCCAAGGACTGAAGGAGGATAAACATTTGGTAAATTGGTTTGGTTGTTTATTGTTTACTTAAAATTCTTTTTAGAATGAAATTAATTTTTCACAGAAAAGAAATATTCTGGTATCATTATCTTGTCTGTTTATTTCAGTGTGTGTGTGTGTGTGTGTGTGCGTGTTTTAAGTCTTAGGCTCATCATCAAATTTAAGTTTCATTGCTCAGAAATTAGCAAGTGATAAATGTGTCCATTTTTGTTGAACATTATTTGAAAGGCTGAGAGGAATATGTCCTTTTCCTTTGAATGTTATTAAATACATAATTTAAGCATCAGATCACTGTAGTCACACACGAACACAGGGCAGTGACACTACAAAGACAGGTGTCTTAGTTACTTTCTCATTGCTGTGAAACAATACTCAACACCCACAAGTTAAAGGAGGAAAGATTTATTTTGGCTCACAGTTTTTTGAGGTTTCATTTCCTGGCTGGTTGGCCCTACAACAGGGTGGCATGATAGAGAAACAGCACATGGAAAGACAGTATGAAACAGTGACTCTTCCTCCTCCTTTCCCTTTTTATTCCACCCAGGCTACAATTTTATTGGTTGGTTCCACCCACACTAAGGGTGGGTTCTCTATCTTCAGTAAATTCATCACCTACACCCAGAATTGTGCCTAAACAAATCAATGGACTAATCCAGTATTAGACACCCATGATCCAGTATCACACACCCATCATCCAGTCACCTCCCCAAAACCCCACTTATTAGTACATGAGGCCTTGGGGGACATCTAGATATAAACCATAACAACAGGCAAGATAAACGATGTGCAGATAAATGGATTGAGAACACCTAATAGAGCACCTATATTAGGTGCTCACTATATTAGATGCTCACATCTAGAATTCCAGTGATGTTTACTTACAACACTTTCTCCATTTTTATCCATGGGTTTGGGTTCTGTATTATTTGACACAGAAAGAATTCTAATTGACATGTCTATACAGCTAAAATTCAGACTGCAGATTTGGTAGACACCACTCATGGGATCTGGATTTAACTACATTATGTCTCAGCTTCTCATCAAGTGGGATCTATTTCTACTTAAATTATTCACCACCAGCATGAGCCAGAAAACATGCATTAAACATGCACCAAATAATCTGAGGTCACGTAATCAATTAATTTGTTAATATTAATTAAATTATTTACCAATTCTGTTATTTTCTGTCACATTAGAAAAAAAGTCAACCCAAAGTTTCAGGCATATATGGAGACCTCAGTATTGTGGTAAATAAGGGTTTTACATTTATTTAGTCACTTAATCTCAGCTATAGCCATAAGGAATTGTTTCATTTCAGTTTTACATATGAGGAAGTGGTACATCAGAAATGTGAAATGTCCCAAATTCCTAGTGTTTACTAGTTCTGAGTAAACTTTTGACTCTGAAAGTAATATTTGGCGCACAAATGGGAAGTATTTGGAAACTATTCATTGAGAAAATATCCTAGTGAGTACAGACCTTTCCGAAGTCACAGCCAAAAAAAAAAAATTCACGCTATCAAAACATTAAAAAATATCTTCTAATAAAAAATAAAATTAACCAAGTAAGTTTATTTCCAACTGTTACAAGGATAATACAAAAGCGATTTGATTCTGGCAAAAGTTCAAGACATCTCATGTGTCAAATAAATCATTAGGACAAAGTCATCTGTTCATGCTTATTCTCCAGCTTTTCTGTAAGTGAGGACAGTGAATAAATCCCATTCCTACCCTGCAACAACCAACTAAGGAGACTTTGCACCTATAAGATACAATAAAAGTCCAGAAATATGTAAGTGCTCAGTAAATTCTTACTATCATTATTCCATTAGTTAGTCCATGTATTTGGGCTCCTGCTTGTTGCTTTGTCACCCAAACATATATTTCTGACTAAAAAAAGGCAAAATAAAATTGCAGTTATTGATTAAACAACCATTGTTCTTATAGATACAAAGGGTTTGGCAACATTCTTGAGAAATATTTACTTGCAAATATAAATATATACTATATATTATATTATATGTTACATACAATTTTATTCATGAGTGTGCTAGAAAACTATGTAGGAAAAAAAAAGACATGTAAACTCTATTCTATAAAGATCATATTTGAGATGCCAATTGGATTTATTTTTTCAGCAAATCTTTTATGGCAAAATGCCTTTTTACCTTTCAGTTTCCTCAGTGGTGGTGTTGCAGCCAGAGTAAGTGCTGATCTTTGTTTAGTTGAATTGAAAACATACATTGTGTGCACCACTTTCTAAATGAGAGGGCATTAGAGAATAAAAGGGACCTCATAGGTTTCAGCAAGCTGACTGGTACTCAGATATATTTAGACAGATTTTGTGCCGCTCTTTAAAAAGGTAGAAATTGTTATGATTGTTGGCATCACCTGAGTTTCTCTTAGTCTTTTAGGTTTGCTGCTGTTGTTGTTTCACAGTCCTTTAGTTTTCAAAGGATGTTATTAACCTCTGCATTTCCCAAGTCTGCCAGAGTTACTGATACATTTTATGTCCTTAATAAATATCTTCCATTAAATAGAATGAAGGACTATGACTTAAATATTTTTCTTCAAACTGTGTCACAATTCATGGGAGACATATAGGCATATAGGACTCAAAAAAGTTATACATGGAGTTCCAATGTGATTTCCATTTTTCCTTTCTGACTGTCCAGGTCAGTGTAACCAATTATTTCCAATTATACAGTGCATTTTAGTGATCATATTAAAAAATGAATTTCCTGGAAATGTAAATCTCACATCTGAATATCCAAAGTGAACATTGAAAAAATAATTCTTAATGTATTTCTGGAGTAGCTGATTTCAAGGCACCATCTCATCTTTACAAGATGGAGATATTTTTCTAATGATTTTTGTTACTGTGGTCTGTGCTCTACTCAGTCCCTGCTAGTACTTTGCTTTGCTTGTGAGTGTCATTTGAGAGTGTGATCAGCCACGCTGCTGTTCATTTCACGTTTTATGGTTAACCATGTAATAATATTCCTTATGCCAGTGGCTTCTGTTTCAGGAACTACCAACATGCTGTTGAGAACTGATGAGTATCTAAAATCATGGAACATAAAGTTATGTGCTACTTTCAGGCTTCTTTTTTTCTTTCCTGGATCTCCATTCTCAGCCCACCTCTCATAGTATTTCAGCTCTCAGAAACATTTTTTTAAATTCCTATAGTTTCCATTCCCAACTAGAAGCTGACTGCTCACATCTGTTGCTTTCTACCCTTGACTTGTTTGTATCCTTGAAAATAGACACGTATGTACATTAAATCCATCTCCAAATTTAGCATTTGACAAACAGAAGTCATCATAAAAATGGTTCAAATAAAAATATTCTTCATTTTATGCAAAAAATTTCTTAAGGGCACCAATAAATAACAGAACCACGTGTCACTGAACGATCATAGGTGAGGTCCTTTCTCAGTTTGTCTCTAGGCCCTTGACCCAGAGTCCTGTTGCTTCTACTTCCTAAATACACATCACTACTATGAGATTTGTTATCTACTCACGCATACACATCATTACTCAGTTCTTACAATATAGCTCCGAAAGATGTATCTTTATTCCCTTACCAATTACAGAACTGAAATGTTCCCAGCTAGCAAGTGGTAAACTCACAATTTTTTCTCAAGTGTGACTGAGATCATAGCTGACCTAATCTATTGTATATTATGTATCTTTACTATCGTTTTATGAGTAGGAAGATAAAATTTAAAATTTTCCGGTTTCATTGCTGTATCATTCAGATCAGTTTTATAGGGTGATCTAGAATATATATATTCTGCAACTGCTTTGAAATTTCCCACTCTCTTCTTTTCCTAGAAGTGATTAGAACATCTAAGAAGGAAATTAAAGAGATATGTTTCTCCGGCTAAGTGACCTAAGCAACCTTATGAAAGAAGGTAGTCTGCTTAACATATTTCAGGGGCTGGTGAATTATTTGTGCTGTACTACAAGGTTGCTATAATTCCTCACTAGCTATCAATTGTTTGACAATGGGGTATCATCCATCAGCCTGTAACTTTCATTGCCAAGTGCATTCTATTTTTATATACCCGTGAACTCACACATTTAGCAGAGACAGGAAGACGTCTTTCTCTATAGGATGAGCAATGAATTGTGTGCTTCATCTGAAATACATTATTTTACAATGTATTATTCAGAAATATCCTTTGCCACAGACAAAATTTCTTTGGAAAAATCGTAATATACTCCTCCTTAAAAACTGTTTTTTTTTTTTTTTCCTCTGAAGCTTTGCTACCGAGAGTACATTGAAAAAAATGCTTTCTATTCTGCCATTTTATAAAATATGTCTCAGCAAATAGTCATAAATCTGTCAGATATTGCAACCCAGTTTGGTATTATATACTAGGAAAGTGAACTCAATAGCAATATAATCTTACTTTCCAATATAACTGAACTAGGGGAAAATATCTCAGGAAGAATGCAGGCATGGAAAGCAAATAAAATCTAAGTACTGCTGATATAAAAAAATTTATGGTGGCATATGCAACTTTGGATATTGGTGTTTTCCTTTTATTAATTCTAACGTAAACCCTCAATCATATTCTTCTTTTTAATTTGGTTTACCTTTTTTTTCATTTTCTATAAGAACAGTAAAATTGCCTTTATCATTTATCTTTTTTGTCTCTTTGTATCACTATGTTTTCCATTAAGAATATTATTAGAGCACTATGTAGATATTAGTCTATTTATACAAGCACTATTTTCTCAGAACTGACTCACTGGAAACCATATCATAGAGATTTATTGATTTATCTGTCTTGAAAATCAGATAGTGTGTGTCCACTTATCAAATTGGAATTCTAATTGAAAGGTAAGAAGAGCTGGCTTAAATTATTGCTTGACAATGTTTGATAGTTTCAACATTTTAGCTGCCTTTCCTTAATGAGAAGACAGAAAAATATACTTAGGAAATTAAGATAAACCACTAGTCAAATGTTTAAAAGATTATTTTTACTTGTAGAGAGAGAATGTGCTATCTTTGGATTCTTCTCATCCAAACCTTTAGAAATGATTACCAAGTGACTGAATAAAAGGAAATGGATTTGATTGTTCATATTTGGAATAACTCTGCCATTCTTTCACACTACAACATCATGTAGCAAGTAAATTTTGAGTAATGTAGAGGAGAGAGCAGAAGACTTCGAGAAATAATATGAAGTAGTAAGATATTCAATAAGAAGGACACTGGCTATTATATATGCTAATTGGCTTGTGGAAATAATAGCTTCTCATTGATCTAGAATATGAAATCTTTAATTTAAATAACTGTACCTTTCATAAATGAGCTGTTCATTTACTCTCCAGTTTATGACTTCTCCACATTTCCCTCCAACTCTTTGCTTCAGTCAGAATAAATTTCTTTCAATTTTGTGAAAAAACCAAGCTGCCTCCACCCACAGGACTTTAAATATGCAAAATTCTATCTCTAGATCATTGTCATCCTTCCCTCTATCTCTCACTCCCCTCTCTTCCCTGAGATCAGAGATTAAACATGGTCTCTACAAAACCTTGATTAGACCCACTTTAATGACTTCTAGAAACTGCCTTTCCCCTGTCCTGGCCTCATGATATTATAATAAAATTCCTTTTCTAATTATCTGAGTTTCCCCAGAAAGGAGGAGCAATTGCCTTGATTAGTGTTGAGTCCTAAATTAATTACATGTTAAAAAGTATACTAACAAGAGACAATTTACATGGAGGGAAAAAAATAATCAAAGCCATGGATAGAGGAGAGCTATAGGAGCTACTGAAAGAATCATAGAATTCCAGGTATTTCGAAGAAGATAGCTTCAATGGAGTTATATTGTGCCATATTCTCAACGTCAAAATACATACTTCCACCTTGAGTATGTAAGTAATACGATAATATTGATGACTTTCAGGCCAGACAATGTATTTCAATATTCAAGAACTATGAGAGTAAGTTCACTGTATTTTAATGTATATATGAATATAAAATGGAAAAAATAAACTAGATATGAAGCATTAGTATTACTAATATCTGGGAGAGGGAGGAAATTACCATCAGCAAAGCACAAATATCTTGTACCATCTTTTTAATATTCACTATTCTTCTTTGGGACAATTCACAGTGTTCCTTTTTAATATGCAGAGACTAAAGTTTTTGTAGACTGAACTTCAGTAGTTTCAAATATTCTTTGCCTTACTGTGTTTAGATTCCTAGAATTTATCCCTGACATGGTTAGGAAATAATTGCTTGACATTTTAGCCTGTGCTGCTTAATAAACATATGTTTACTTTATGTGATTTCTGACAATGCTTCAGGTAGGTAGGATCATTTTATCATGTACAAGATATGGATAATAGTTGTCTCATTCAGCTTACGCCTCCAAATGACAATACCATAAATTTGATGGTTTAAACAAGAGAAATTTCTTTTTACCAATTTGGGGGAAGCTGGAAATCTGAAACCAGTTCGGGTTCTGGTGAAGGGTTTCTTCCTGGCTTGGAGATCTTGCAGATGGATGCCTGCTTACTGTACGCACACATGTTACATGGGTGTGGGGAAAGATTCCTCCCACATGCTGGGTTCCTCTTGCTACCCCTTTGCACACCTTCCCTCTCTTTATAAAGTGTCAAGGGTGAGTTATGAGGCACTAATCATGTCATGAGAGTCTCCCACTTACCACTTCATCTAATCCCAATGACTTCCCCAAAGCACAGTATCAAACACATTGGGGATTTGGAGTTCAACATATGAATTTTGAGACACACATTTAATTCATAACTATATATGACACTGTAAGACATTTACCTAAAGACATCATACTGAGTTACATAATTTCTAGCCCAAATTCATATTCTTTCTGAAATGCAGAATATAACCTTGTTTGGAAATCAGGATATACAAATGCAATGGATTAAGATGAAATCATGCTGGATGATGGGCATGTAAACCAATGTAACTGGTGTTATGACAGGAAAGAGATAGAGACATGGAGACAGACAGACTGGTAGCAAATTCTAGAGGATGATGAACGCTGGATCAGAGGATGCAGCTACAAGCCAAGTATTGGCAGCGAACACCAGAAGTAAGCATGAAATGGATTCTTTTCTAATTTCAATTTACATTTTTATTTTCTTTGTTCTTTATATCTTTATCCTACACTGATTATAAAGTTCATCTACAATAACAATTATTTCTATTGCTTTGTAGGACAGATACTGGACCTAAAGTGAAAAATATTCTTTCTAAAATGGAGAAATCAGATAAATGGTTTATAATAATAATTTTTCTCTATCCTTAGCTCCAGCTATTGTGTATTTTAATGTAAAGTGACTTTCTTTAACAAGTTCTAAGTGCCACAAGTAGTTTCAACAACATAAGGAGCCTTAAAATTAGAAAAGTAAAGAGCAATAAAATCTGTAACCCTATTTTTATGTTTTAAATTCTAAGCGTTTCTTAGCATCTTGACATATTTTATTCCTGGTTTGCTGTGCAAAGAGGAAATAAAAGAACTTTAGAATCTCATTAACCCTTCTTTTAGCCTTCCAAGATGTTCCATGTTTAAGGACGTGATAATGGGATTGAATGATTCTACTATTTACATTTTATATATAAAGAACTTACTGAAGTGTTCAGCTCTAAATTAAGAAACTCAAATTTAATTATGACCATTATCCCTTAAAATCATCATAAATATAAAATAGGATGTGTGTAGGGAGGTACATGGTAACTCTCTGTACTTTCTGCTCAGTTTTTCTATAAGAAGAAATAGGTATTTTTTGTGCTGTTTGCCTAATCCTTTGGTGTAGCCTCATTTTAAACCCTTGTTACAGAAAACTTTTCTAGCGCAAAATAGATAGGTCACATATGTGGACTTGACGATGTGTAAAGCATTTTTTGCCTTTCTTTGAGAAACAGTAACTATACTGTCTGCACAGTACCTGGACTGTATATATGTGTAACACATTCCCATGTGTTCTTCATTCAGTGGAGATTACTTTGGAAACTAAACCATTTTCTTTGAAAACAATTTGCTTATACATTAGTAAGTGGAAGAAATAATATACTAGGATAAAATTTTCAGTAGGTAATAAGGTTGTTGGTGATATCCTCAAAGCCCTATCAGTACTCACTTGATGACTGATTCTTTCGATAGAAAATAAACACTGAGAAAGAATTATCTTCATTTTCAAAGTTGCAGCTTTGAAATCATTAAAAAGGGAGATTTCTTTTAAGAAGCAGAGCTTAAGAACTGTGTTGCTGGAGGTTTTAGATGAAAACTAATGTAGATCAATAGAAAGGTGCAAATAATATTTACATGGTTGGTTGATGAGATGATAATTTAACAAATGAGCATGCTTATTTACCTTGTTCTACCTACTAAAAACAAATACACTATAAAATAATAAAATAATAAAACTTCACTTAGATAAACTATAAAAAGCTCAATTTATAAAAAAACTTAGTAATAAGTTTAATTAAAATTAAAATCTGATCTCAAAGAATAAAACAAGAATTTTTGGAGAAGAATATAAGGTCAATTTCATTTTCTCTGAGAAGCACTACAAGATTCTATACATGAAACATGATTTATAATCACCTGTATTCCTCCCAAATTAATCTAAAAGGTGGACACAACTCTCCAAAAACAATCTTGTGAATTTTCTTCTGAATCTTTTCTAAACAATGCTATGAGTAACCTGAAAGATAAAATGGATATATGTAGCTGAATTTTTACAAAGTAAGACTGCTAAGATTACTAGTACTAGTAAATTCAGTCATCCATTAGTATCCATGAAAAGCTGCTTCCAAGACCACACTTGAATAACAAATTGCAGATGTTCAAGTCCTACATAAAAGGTGGCATGGTACTTGCATGCAACCTGTGTGGATCTTCCTATATACTTTGAATCATCTCCATTTACTTCTAATACCTACTGATTATAAATGTCCTGTAAACAATTCTTATGCTACATCGTTTAGGGAATAATGACACGAAAATGTTGTACATTTTCAGTAGATGCAGTTTTCGCTTTTAATATTTTCCATCTATGATTGATTGAAGCCACCAATGCATAACACATAGATAGGGATGGCCAACTATGCTTTTCCCTTTTATGCATCTGGGATTAAGGAATTAAAATATTTTAAATTAAATTCTCACAGATACACAATAAGATACACAACAGATACACTGTTTTAAGGGTAAAATCAAATGTATTGCTTTACTTATGATTTTTACCATTTTCACTTGTGTTTATATTCTGCAGATTTTTTTTAATATCTTACAATGTGCTTGCACAGAGAAACTTCCTAAATTAATGAAGGCTGATAGAAAAGGTGCCGAGATCTTTATGAACTTAGCAGTTGAAAATACAGCCTGTGCATAGGGCAGTGTTCACCTTCTCTTACATGCTTCTTTTCTCTAGTTTCTTCAGCCAATAAGTAGGGGATTTTGACAAGTTTCAAGCAACACTGAACTAGAAAGTAATTGCCCTGGATTCTCACCCAACAACTGGCACTCGCTGTCTTTCTCTTCTTATTCTTTGCATCCGGAGCTACAGCAAAATGAATCTGCGGGTTCACGTGTTTGCAATTGTCTTGAAAGATATTATTTGCCTCTTTTAGATTGGATTTTATTATACATCAGAGAAAATGACACTGACACTTATATTGGTTTAATTGTAGCCTAAATATCTGCTTGAATTATATTTTGAAGTTGTACATAAAGTACGAAATTTATATAGTAGTTTGTGGGTGTGTGTTATCTTATTTCCCATTCTAAAAACCAAAAAACCAGTTAGGTGTCATTGGAAAGAAAATAATGGTATAATTCACACTGAAAAGAAGTCTAAAATTACCAAATCTTAATGCATTATTGATCTTCCTGGGCACTTGTGTAATTATCTACAGAAGGAAAATCGCTATGGTAGCAGCAACATAATCACAACATATACATGTGAATATAGAACTCAGACCTCTTGAAGCCAAGAAACACTCAAGGGCATTTGAGGTTGGGATTTAGAGAGCTAAGTCATCTGCCTTGAATTTCATGATAGAAAGATAAAGAACATTGACCTTAAAATATCCAGTCACCAATGACATTTTTAAAAACCAAGAAAATGAAAAATATTTTCAATGTTCCTCCTTGTCTTTATTTGTATGAAATACTTTCTAAAATTTTGCTTGTACATAGCAGCATGGTATTTTATCATGTTATTTCCTTGATTGTGGTCTCCTAATGAGTATTTCTAAATATTTTTATTGGTGACACAAAATTATTTTGATAGACTAATGCCATATCAAAATTTTACAAAATTATTGCCTCACATGTATTTGCAAAATACAAAATATCACTTAAATTCTTGAGGGAAATTTAATACCCTTTATTCCTACTGCAAACATCTCTGCATATTCTAGACACATTCTGTTTCGTTTACCTGCCGGTTAACTATTTTCATTTGTTCATTGTGAATTACATTTTGCCCATTTGAATATTGAGATGCTGATTTTGTGTGGTGATTGAGATGTTTGTTTTTTGTGTGTATAATTTATCTATAGCTGTATTTAAAACAAATGCCTGATTTTCCATTACCTTCTTACTTTGTCATCTTGCACCAAAATCTCTTTTTGTGAAACAATTTCCTGAATATTTACTCATCATTCTAATGCTAAGTTAGGCTTCATTTTTACTTGAAAAATATTTAATCTACATTGACATCTTCATGTGTTTTGAGTGAAATAATAATTTATCTAAACTTCTTTCACATACTTGGTCAATTTCCCAAAATCATTTATTGAATTCCTTCTTTTTTTCTCTACAGATTTCAAATAATAAAATAACTTCATTACAATGTATACTCTATTATTTTAAAAGAATCTGTTTCTCTATACCTGTCAATGCCAAACTGTTCTACCTTGTTAATCCTATTTTAAGTGTCAAATTCTTCATGGCAAGCTCTTACTGAATTATATATTCTATTTTTTACTTGTAGAGTGATTTTAGAGTATCTAAAATATAATTTTTAATATAGTACAAAAGTTACAGACAGTTCACTTTCCCCAAATATTGTCTTATTTTCTATTAAGAAATGTGATCTATGTTTTCTGATATCTGATTTGAAAGAGTTTATTAACTAGCTATTGCTTTCTACTTAATTTCTAGAATACGCTTTCACATTTTTCTTTCAGTTTTTATTTGGTATTAGTACATAATGATTATGTTCATCATGGAGAATTGGTACATGTACATGATACATCTTAAGTTTTTTCATCCCCCTGCCTTCTCCTCACCCTCTACTTCTTGTTCCTCTCTCTTTTGCAAAAGATCTCTTTTTCCTATTATATATCTTTTACCTTGTTCTTCATTTATATTTTGTGTTTCTCATATAAGAGAAACCATTCAGTATTTAAGTGTGTCTGATATATGTCACTTATCAGTATGGTCTCAAGTCATATTTCCTCAAATGACTTACTTTATTCTTCATTGTGGAAAAGTAGTATACCATTGCACGCAAATATCACATTTTCCTTATCCATTCATCTGTTGATGGACATAGAGGTCCCTGTCAAGATTTAGCTTTTATGAATTGTGCTGCTATGAGCCTTCTGAACCATAGATTGTATTATGGAATTTCTTAGCTTAAATTTCTCTTTGGTTTTCGACTGAACATGGGGTACAATTTGATCTTCAGACCATGACACTCAGGTTTTTGTTTTTCTCCATCTTGATCATATAGTAATTACTTGAATAGAACTGGATTCAATCATCGGTGTACCGATAAAACAGGTAGTCTTAACTACTGAGCAACAATGATTTTAGTAAATAAGGATCACATGGTCCTCCTTGGCTACACATCTCTCTGAGATATCACCATTATTACTGACTTGATGAGTACACTGTTGCAATGCTTTTCCACTTTATAGAGTACCTGTCAACCTAAAGATTGAGCCAGATGCATTTTTGTGGCCTGTTTAAAATGATATGTTCCTGTTCATAGAGCAGTAGAAAGAATATGTCAATATCTCCTCTATAAGTGTTCACTTTCTTTATTCTTCATTTATTTCATATATGTCATATAGAGAAAGTAAAATCAAGTAGGATGTCATTGTTTGAGGGCTGAGTATAGTAACTTCACTTGTGCTTTGAGGGGTCTCTTTTATTACTTGGAAGGAGAAAGTGACTAAGAAGGACAATGTGAGGCAATAGGTACTTTGCCTTCACCCTGTGGTTTTCAGAGGTTGCTATTCATTTGGAAAAAAATGGTGTTGCTAAGAGCTATAACCTTGGCATACCATGTGCTTTGAGATGCATTTGGCCCAATCCAGGGCTGAGGGCATGTGATCACCTTCTCTTGGGAATTTATCACAGTCTGCACAAGGATCTGGGCCAGTAAAGAGACAAGAGTCATCTATCAGAGTGTGCAGAACCATCATTCAGTGGTGACCCTGCATAATACCAAGCAATGTTGATGTAATTAACTGAATAGAGTTGAGTTTGCTCTATAACTTGCTGTTCAAAGGGGATAGATTCCAATTTTGGCCAGAGAGAGTCTCGAGGACTCGGGGAAAGACAAAAGGCGCAAAGTCTCAAAAAAAGGAAACTAGACTTCCTGATATTAAACAGTCATGTCAGCTTATTAGGAAAAAAAAAGAGTTGTGATTTTAATTGATTAATTTATGGAGCAATGAATGCATATTACTAGTAATAATTTTATTAAAATACTGTATAAATATATTTTAAAATCCCATTCAATAGTTATGTCTACTAACCAGTGTATTTCTATCATTTTTGAAACATGACAATGGAAATGCAAAGAAGCCATACTACTGCTTAGAATAGGATTACTACTTAATCGATATAATGTTAAGCCTTCAGTTCTTTTTACTGTAACTCTCTACCTTAATAATCTCCTTATTTGGAATCTAATTGTGAGGTTGCAAAATTAACAATATCCACAACTTGCAACACATTGCCTAGAACTTCATAAATGGAAAATGCTCCCTCTCACTACATTATTCGAGCCTCAGAAATATATTGTTTGATGTATTTAACTTTACAAATCAAGACAATATAAGTTCCAAATACTAATTACATGGTCATGCTTACACAGCTGAATACACACACAAAGATCATATCCATTATGTAAAGCTGTGACCTCTTCCAAGTACTAGACAAGTAAATACTTCTTCAACACTTTAAGAGGGAAGGGACTATAGCAATGGAACAACTCAAGAAGCAAAGAAAAGAAATTTAACATTCCAAAGAGCATTTGAACATTGTAACTCATTTCCTTTTTAAATTTTCTTTAATATTTTGTATCTGATGTCCTAGTTTGTATAAGGAGCTTTAAACACAAAAAGAGAACAAACAAATTCTATATTAATGTGTTCCAGGATTAAAATCTAGAACACCATTTTTTGTGTGTATATAAGTGTGTATTATCCTCCTCTAAATGAATAACCTCTTGGCTTGCCAAGAGTGATCTAGCTTTTCAATATTGAATACAATATTCAAACTCAAAATTGACTGATTCTTTAATGAGTGGTTATTTTAGATTTTGTGTTTATGCGGCAAGAACTTCAGGAAAAGTTTATGATTATTGAAAGTGATCTTGCTTTCCTTCCCCCTTGAAAAGTGAAAATTCCCTAGTTTCCTGGTTGAATCTGCTCTTCAGAGAGAGAAAGGTTGAGATATCAATAACCCTGAGCATTTGACTTCCCCACTACAAGGTCTGTTGACAAGGAATACCTGATACTTGTCATCTGTCTGCCACAGGGAAGCCCCACATTAAGAAAGAGATGAAGAGGCCGGAAGTATTGGTCAGTAGTAGAGCTCTTGTCTAGCATGCACAAGGTCCTGGGTTCAATCCCCAGCAGTGAGGATGGGGCAAGAGACGAAGATATGTGACTTGCTGAAAGAGTTCAGTGTCTAAAATAGAAATCATTATTTTATCGAGGAAGAAGTAGTCTATTCAATGAGTTTATTAAATTTATGTAACTAAAGGACATACTGTGTTGGGACCCAAGGGCAAAGTCAAATCACTTTGTAAAGGAATAAAAATGCCACTGCAATTTTCAAAAGATAAATCAAGCAAATAGTTCTATTACCCATTACTTTTTAGAATTATTTTTCAAATGAAAGGAAAATTCAGAATATCTTAAAGAATATTTCAGAGAAGGGAGCCTAACCCTTGTGCCCTTCAATTCTATTTACAAATATTAGAGTGCTCACAATCAGAAATTCACTGGTTCAACAAAGAGTTTGCAAACAAAGAAAGGCCTGCATTATCTCAGCATGGAAAGTCAACACAAAACTAAAATATTAATTGAGAAGTTGCAATCAGGCAGGCTGAAGGGCCCCACAGACATGTGTTATAAATTTGCTTTTTTGACCAATTCCATGTTGGCATATTTATTTCAAAATGGAATTATTATTAATAAATTTTAAAAATCAGTGTTTATCATTTAAATCTGAAATGCAAACTTTTTTTTTTTTTACTCTTTCATATCTAGCCATAAATTTGGAGACTGTTGGGAACGAGTCTAAGAATAGCAAGGTTAGAATTTCTTGGGTTTCTTTCTCTCTCCTTCTCTTTCTTTCTCTCTTTCTCTTTTTTTTTTTTTATAAATAGGTTTTTCACTTTGTTGCTGTCCTTTGTGTCCCTCTCTTTTCCCCACTATTAGTCAGCAATCACTTCTAGGATAGAATTCAGAGATGAAGAATGTCTCCATTCTTATAGGAGAAGTTATAATTTATGTTGGAAACTTCCTACTTCGGCAAACATCCAAACATTGCCTTTTTTGAAGCTGAATTATTTCTTGGGTTCCTCAACATTCCCCTGGAGCAAATGATTTAGACCACGTGCTGAGTCTTGGCAGTCATTCCCCAGATGGCTCCCTTTGTATCCCCTGACTATACTCCTGCACTCACTCACTTGCATTGTTCATTCCGTCCTCCTGTGCAGAATCCATTTCGAGGAGAGTGAATTCTGGCTCATGCAAAGCCCACCAGCTCCAGTAGGCAGTGCAGAGTGCTCTCTGTGGATCTCTATTCTTTTTGTTCTACTCCTAGGCACTTAGTGTTTCAGCATCTCACTTGTAGTTAAGCTTTTTGTTTCTCTTTATCCTTTTTCCCGAGAGATTTCTGAGATACCATTACTCAACTCTCACACTGCACCCTTGGAGTTGTTCTTGAAAGTCCGTTTCCCATGGCCCAGAGGAAGGGAGCACATTCTTGTAACTTGCTTTAATGACATATTCTTTCTGCTTTCTATCTTTATTCATATCCATAATGCTGGCCAATATATAGTGACTTATCTATAGAAAGCACTGCTTTACTCAACACCCTGCACGAAATGACTCATTTAATCCTCAAAATGATCTCAAGTAACAAGCATGATAAATATGCTGCTTCTTCACATGTGAAAACTGAGATTTTACAAAGTTGAGCAAATTCCTAAGGGCTACTGAGTTAATAAAACAGCAGAGAGCATGATGGATACCACATCTCTCTGATGTCAAAGTTCTATTGGTAATCATTTTATAATTGCAATCTTTTATATTCTAGAAAATACAATGAATATTTCATGAAATCCTACTTCAAAAAAACAATCTGCCAAGAAGATTATAGGTTGATCTCATTTAATCATCACACAGTGAGACTAAGTATCACTGTTATTCCCATGTTACAGCTGAGAAGCGGAGATTTCGAGATGTGTGACAACTTGTTCTTGTGCACACAGTCACTAGGTCACTGAAGCGTGGCGCTCTGACTACACAGTCTCCCATAACTACTCAGGGCTGCTCCCTTTCAGAATGCTGGGAATTTGCTAGTCTAGGACTGTAGATATCACTGGCTCTCCTATTGCGCCTAAGAAAATTTAGGAGTCTATTAAGATGTAGTGAATATATCAGTTTTATTCCAAGCTTTAGTTCAATTATATGAGAGCAGGTTATATAAGAAATGGAGATCTTTATTGGAGTACTGAGGGCAAGGTGAAAAGCATATATCAGTGTATCATCTATCTATATAATATCTATATATACATGTCTACATGATTAAATGGTTTAATAAGTTTTATAATAATCGTTATTGTAACACATGGTGTTGTCTTATATCATATGACAGAAAGTTATGCTGGGATATTTTATGTTACTGCAGCTAACTCTTCCAAAACAACAGGATACAATATTAGCATGCTAATTAGCCTTGCGTTAATTGTTTGATGAAGCCTGCATCTCGCCCAATAACTAATGTTAGGCAACTAAGACGTATGAACTTGGCTGCCATAATAGTCTTGAAAGATATACTTCTGATAGAGAACGTGCCCTTGTGGCCAGTCATGTTGGCTGTCCACCCAATAGTAATTTGCCTCCTTCATTCCTGTCAACAAAATCTGGTGTGAATCAACCACTAATTTGAAAAATGTTCTAAGAAAATAGACATAAATTATGATTGGTATAAGTACAATGTGAAAGTCTTTATCCCCCTCACCATTCCACTTGCAGGCAAATATGGCCTAATAACATGGTTGGGTCAATATAAAGAAAGACATAACTTCCATGGGTCTTTCTAGGAGAAATATTTCAACTTGGCAAGAAAAACGCAGATACTAGAACTGATCAGTCTTCTCCTTTCCTCCTGTCTTGAACAGATTTTTAAAGGAAGCAGTGTTTGTACATGAGGCAGCAATCTTGTAATTTCTAGTCAATGAGCCGACCGAGACAGTGGTACCTGAGTGTGGTACAGTCTGTGACAGAAGGACGTCGGGCTTTGATAGCATCAGGGACACCACATGAAATATGGATTTACCCGGCTCCATCCCTATTGGTTTATCTCATAGAGTGTATGCAGATGCACTGGTAAACATTACGCTTCATGAATGGTTTTGATATTGAACGGGCAGATCATGGCTACGTATTGTGGCTCTCCTTGATGGTGCAGTCTGCCTTTCAACAAAATGCTTAATCTGTATATCTCTATTTCTTCATCTGTAAAATATGTTATTACCTACAAATGTGGTAGGAGTTGTTACCTAAGAACATGATACGAAGTGATTGACAGATCACAAATCCCAATCTATGACAGATTTCTTCTGTCTTAAAAAATGGCTCAAATGCTTTTAAAGACAATTTTCTAAACTGTCTTTTCCCAATTAGATCTTTCCCAGTTAGATCTTAAACAGATATGGGCAGAACCATTTTGGTAAGTGGAAATCTTATTTGCTCTGTACCAAATACCCCTATTTGTCATTGAATTAATCCCACAGGGATCTTTAAAAAATATTCTAAGTAACATAAATGTTTTATTACATTTTTACATTATGATTTCTTGAGACATACTAAGGAGACAAAACATAAATGTAGATTACTACCAAAATAAGATGTGTATAGTTATTTTCTGCCCATTGGCATAAGGAAAGACTCTAATTCAATTTTCACTACTGTTGTTATCTTCCTCTTAAAAATTAATTTCTAGTTTATTTTTTGTGTGTTTATTCTTAATTATTTTTGTCTATTACTTTAACTCTTTCCTGATGTGAAATCTCCCCTGGCTCCTGCTTCATTGTTTAATGTTACTCAAAATAATCATGATGGTTTTGATTGTTTATAAAACAAGAATAAACAGGTTCGATGGAAGATCGAAGGAAAGGCCTCAGCAGTTTTGGGTCATCAGAAGCCTATTTATCTTATTGTCCTGGGTCTTGAAAATGTGTTGAAACGGAGTTGTCTGTGTTCTTATGTCTTTTCCATATCAAACACAGAACATCAGCTCCTCTCCATTTCAGATGTGATATGGCAGCCTGACATTTCACAAAGCCGGCCTCAAGGTCCAGAGCTGCCCTGCTGGAAGGGAAAATAATTCTCCTGTCAACTGCAGGGAACGGTGGATTAGGGACTGGGAGACCTCAGGTCCTCAGTCCTTCCAGCCTCTCACTAATTAACCTCTTACTAATTAGAAATGTCATTTTTAATTACCATCATTTCCCTTTTCAAATGTGGTGAAAGCTAACTCTGTAAGGCTTTGGGGTTCCATTATGTAAAACAGCTGTAAATTACCTAAGTGATTAATATGGCGTCTTCTGATGCCCCTGAGGCTTGCTCTCCCTGGGGAACAACAGTGTCAAACACAGAGCTCAGCAGCATGGGGCAGAGCACACGTTTTCAAGATCTAACTTAATAGAATGATCTGAATTGACGAGACTTGGCTATGAGTCTGGTATACCGGATGGTTACCAGTGAATGGCTGGGTCTCGGTTATCATGGAGGGCAACGGATTTTCCTCAAACTCCCTGTCCTAGAAGTCAAGTCATACTGCAGTGTGGTGCCCCGACCTTCTTCCCACCTTTCAACACTTTCGTGCTGAATGTACACATGCCTGTCGGATGCTGAATTTTGTTCTTTTGAGAATGAACAGCAGTGTACTCTGCACAATGTATGGCTCCTACATTTCCCAGCTCATCTTGTATGATGCTCACTCAGATCCTCCATTTATATTGAGAATATCAAACACCCTTAACCTCCATGGCCTGTGGTCCTTTTCTCCCTCTAAGTGAATAGACTTACCTTCCCATCTTCACCTGGTTACTTCCTAACCAGCTTTCTGAATTCACCTTACGAAGGTCTTCCTTTGCCACCCCTCCACCAACTTGATTGGAATCTCATTTTATTGCTTTTATATCTACCCCATTATAGTATATGTCAGGATGATAATTGCCAAAAATCTAAAAAAGAAAACCCATAAATATAACTGGATTTGCACATTTTAAATCTATGTTGTTCAAGGGCCAGCTATACCAACTGTATGTACAGACATATATGTGTTTTTATAAATGAATATTTACGATTAAAAACATACAAAGAAACATTTCAACTCTGAAGCATAATGGGAAGTCTTTTCTTTGATGTTAGGACAGGCTCGATTCACGATAAACTACTCTCCTCTGCACAAAGTTGCCCAGTAAAACAAATCCTATATTACTGTCATTAATCTGTTAATTGTGGCACTAATTTTATGGTGAGATTACTTTCCTATTATCAATCTCATTTCCTGTACCAGAAGCGGCTTCCTTTCACCTTGGAGGTTAGTCTCAGCTGCAGAAATGTGCCCTTCCTAAGGAAGAGGCCATAGATAGCAGAAGGAAGACTCCATTAGCCGGACACATCTGCTTTCCAGGTGTTGGACGATTCTATACTTGGCTCTTAGGTGAAAAGTTATATGTGCCATCAGTGAACAAATAGACCGGAGAGAATTAAATAGAGTTGATACTGGCTGGATGTTAGTCTCGTACTAGAAAAGGAAAAAATTAATAATAGACAGAGGAGACTTTACACTGCTCAGCCTTATTGAATAATTTCATTCTTCCCTTGGTTAACAACAGATGGAGATTTTTAGAACAATTCAAAGTTTGAAGGGCAAAGTGCTTGGAATACACTACATGATAATTGTGAAGTTAACATACTTTGAATTTTTATATCACAAAAACTGAATTAGGGTAAAAGAAACACTTAGAGATGATGAACATCTTCCGTTCTCATTTGATTTTTCCATTATCTTATGTTTGTGACTTTGCACTTTATCACAAAAATAATTGAAATCAGATGTGGTTTGGTTTATAAATGACATTTGATGTTTCTCTACATGATTAATGCATTACATTTTTATTGCTAAATGTGCTTTCTAAAATATATATTTCCTGTAGAAATAAGTTTTTAACATTAAATAGTGTTTTTAAGAGATTTTTCAGAATCCATTAACCAACTTCGATGTGGTTTCTCTTCTTCAATATGAGATGGCATCTCCAATCTGTATGGCAGCTATCATTAAAGAAAAAGGGAAACAATAAAATCCCAGCCTCACTATGGTCACTGATCAACTGTCTATTTTGCTTACATTTCCTGTTTTACATCCAATTTTCCAAAAATAGCGAATATAGGTATAACCAAAGAACCGTTTCAATTATTTCCTTTTCCATTATGAAAAAGTGCCAAACATAAAAACTATGATTTTTTTTTTAGTGAATACACATGTACCTACCACCTGGATTCTATTATCATTTTACTGTACTTGCTTTGTAGCATGTCTGTCTACCAATCTGCTATAAGTTCTAATCTATGTAATTATTTTTTTCTCAATTTATAATTTTCCCATGTACCTGTGATTTCTTCTTAACTAGCCTTTATTATGTTTGCAGAGCAATGACTTTTTTAATATGTGAAGTGAAATTTTCTTTTATAATATTATTATAAATGATATATTGAATTTGGAAATGATTGCATTTGTGAATAGAATTTACTTTCCAATTATAGTTAATAAACACTCATTGAGAAGCAATTACAGACCAATCATTGTTACGTACTGTGGCTACACAGATGAATAAAACACCTCTCTTGATCAAAAGGAGTTCACTAATGGTAGAGAAGACCCCTATTTAATTTTACTTTGTACAATGCTATAGGATAATTATAACAGTAAAGGTTTAGATATAGTGCAGAAAGGGAAATCATTAACCTTGTCTGGCCCAACCAGAGAAGACTTTATGGAAAATTTAACATCTTCACTTAATTTTGGGAAATGCAGTAACAAAGAAATTTGATTGCATTCCAAATAACTATCTGCAATCTTCCTGTTGCCACACCTTCTTTCTTCCTTTCCCCTTTCTTCTTCTCTCCTTCTCTCTCTTCTTTCTCCTCTACCTCCTCATTCTTCTTCTCCCCCTTCTACTTCCTTTTCTGCATCCCCCACACCCAGGGCTTTCCCATTTAGCTATTTACCTAACCAATACCTCCACTTTTTTTTTTTGAGTATTATTAGACTACTAAATTGCCCAGTGTGGGTTTGAACTTGCAATCTTGCCTCAGTCTCCCAGCTTCCCAGAGTGCTGGAATTACAGGCATGTGCAACTTTCTTTTTTAAAGAGCTACAAGAGTTTGGTTTTTCAAAAAGGCAGTTTCAGTCTTTCTAAACTTCTCACCTCCAGTTGGTGAGTTGGAATTTATCTAAGTGCTTCGGAGTGGAGACACTTCCATGATCCATGATAGATTTACAGTCTGACATTTAGCACGGTTTTGGACAACACAACAGTACTGAAAGTTTCTAAGGGGCTGTTGAGAAAGGTTGTCCTTACCCCTGGAGTGTAACATCCATTAATAAAATAGTTGTTCACTTGTGGCGTGGCACTTACAACTGGGGTCATCATTAAGAAAGCAAGAAAAATCATTGCTATTTTTAATATATTTTTCCTAGGCATAGTGGAAGTGGGTGGGCATCTGAGTTCTTGGGAAGATCCAGTCATTCATGTAGTTGAACTAACTCTGGATCCTAAATTTATATTTAGGATCCAGATATACATAGTTTCAAAACCCTTTGCTTTTGAATAAATTAATAAATTTATTAATCAACAGTTGACTATGGTAACAGTGCATTTATCAAAATCATACTTAAAATAAAAGTATTTGTTTAATGAATAAAGAAAAAGTAGAGGGAAAAATAAAATTAAAAAAAAAGTAGAGGATAGAGAACCAGCAGAATGTCTGCTGAAGCAAAGGTGGAAGGTTGATTATGGAAATGTTAACAGGCACTGAATGCTAAGCTGTTTTTTGTTTTTGTTTTTGTTTTTTTCTTTTCTTTTTTAAAGAGGAACAGAGCAAAGATTGAGAGACAGAGAATACCTGTATTGGCAGATGACAGGACAAAACTCTTTTATTTGATCAAAGTCAAGACGTATGGTTTGAGGTATTTCAAATATTATGTTATCTTAAAAATAAAATAATTATTGCCTTTATGCTTTCCTTTGGCCTAAAAAATTCAGTGTTATTATAGCCCCAGCATGAGATGATAAAATTTTAAATAAGTAATTTCTTCTTCAATGGAGAGACCTTTTTCACCATAAGAGGTTCACAAAATCTGAATTAACTTTACTTGTGTAATCAATCAGAGTGACAAGATCACTGAATGCTGTATTTCCCAGAAAAAATACTACAGAATAATTGAGAGCAAATATCATCAGAGAGGTATGAGTTCATGAAACAAATCCCTAGCCTCTACTTACTTGTATAATCTTTGGCAAGGTACTTAAACATTATGTATTTTATTTCTTCATCTGAAAAAAGTGAGAGCTGAAAATACTCCCCTTTGAAAAATTGTTCATGAGAATAGCACACACACAGGTTAGGAGGAATAATTTGCTTTCCCTGAATTTTGTTACTGTGTGTGTGTGCACGTGCTGCGGATCGAACTCAGGGCCTTGTGCTTACTAGACAAGCACTCTAACCATTGTGCTAAATCCCCAGTCCAATTTTTTTTTTTTTTTTTTTGGTCTCAATGAGGATTATGAATTGATGGAATGAGAAGCAGAAGAAACACATTGTCTTTGGGAAAACACCGACACCATGGGCTGAACATAACAGACAATGGTCTTTCCTGGTTGAGGTATGTGCTGATTAATATGATGAATGCCTTCGTATTAACTCATGTCGAATGGTGATTTTTGGAGACTCACTATGTAGTTCAGCAACCAGGGGTGGAGGTGTGGCACCAATACACAGAGACCTGAGGTGGAACTCAGGATCTAATGTTTAAAACAAAATGATACACTTTACTTAACAAATCGCTGCCTTAGTTTTGACCAGGTTTGGCCATGGCCTGGTCTTGGTGTGTGACTATGAATGCATATGGCAGGCCCTTTGAACACCTCAATGTCAGTGGTGAGTCTGACCAGCCTTCATTTCAGAGTCAACAGCGGAGGATCTGGACTTCACTTCTCACCTCACTCCTCACCCAAATCTTGTGCTTTGTGACTGTCTGCGACTAAGTGAAGCGAGCAAGTTGGAGAAGACCAATAACACCAAACATGAGTGGAATATATTATGCACATATCTGTCACAGCATTCTCTTTCTTAAAAAAATGTTATTTCTATCTTCATTTTTCAGATAAAGCAATGGAACAGAAGAGTCAAGTGACTCAACTATGGTAATAGGATTGCACGGTTATTGCAGAAAGAAGCATTCGGAGGTAGAGGACAGGATAGGGGAGAAACAATCTGAATAAGTGATATGAGCCAGTTCTTTGGAAGTTCTCCACGGACCAGCTACATCTTGAATGCACTAGTTATGCAAAGGAGAACGATATGCACACAACCCAAGGCATCGGTAAACTCAGCTGCAGGAGGAAACCGAATGACGGTCTTCTCTCCTCACTGCACGGAGGCGCTGCAGCCATGACTAATTATATAAGCCCTACCTCAGACCTTCAAAGCGCAGGCATGCAGTGAGAACAACGGCACAGGGAGGCAGAGAGCCATCAAGACAGTGTTTATATTGTTTATTCCCAGGATACGGGGATGTTGGAGCAGTGGGAGACAGCAGGGAAGTCTAGTTTCTTTTCAGAGTCTTTCCATTTGTAGAACACCCTCCAAGAACAAGGACCACCCTGTTATATTCTCTACAGGTAATAAACTTAAACTTGAAAGTATTGAGCAGGGTAATACTCCCCTCCCTCCTTCTTCCCTCTGTCCCTGTCCCTCCCTCCTTCCCTCTCTCTCTTCCTTTTATCAATTACTTGTATACAGCTCTGCTTAAAGAAATCAGCTTCTACATCCCTTTCAAGTAGCTTTACTAAATATCTCTCAGGATGAAGCTGTCTGATGTGACAAATTGCTGTGCAACTCAGTGCTCAACAAAATACCCTGTCTTACTCAACCGCAACCTGACTTTAAGCGTTTCAAAACTTCTATGAACCTTAACAGAAAGATGTTTGTATGTATGTGTCTCTGTGTTTCAATTTCTTATTGCCCACATAACGTTTCTACAGGCATATCTTGGCATAAACAAAATAGTTTCTACATTCTTTGCTACATATAGATAAACACAAGAATAACGTCACCATTTTGATCTGATACTTTTTCATGGATAAAACAGCGATTTCTTAGGAATTGGTTCCTGTGTTTGCATTCTGCCCACATTCTTTTATACTATTTCTTAGGCCAACTAAATCTCCAAAAATATTGCTTGTTGAAATATATTTATTGTTACTCAATGTTTTTACTTTTTCTATAAAACATTTGAGGTGGTCTTTGGATTATTTTTTAAAAATTCAATTATAGGTAAATTATTGTCTATGTGAAAGACATTGACTTTAATGTCTAAATATTCAAAACTATTTGTTCTAAAATAATTTTATTAAGTACCTATAGCATGGCAGACACATTGTAATAATAGATAATCCTTGGTAACTATTAATATCTTCAGTACCAGTTACAGAGCTAAATATTATTCACCTCACTTGAATACTCATAACAAACATTTGAACTGAACACAGTCAATTGTGAATGTTGCATTTACTCTACTTTGCAAAAGAAAAGAATCCTCAAAATAGCTATTCGATACAAATACATTAAATCAACTTTGCAAATAGGCAAAATTAATTGCCCCAGGTCAAATAAACAATAAAACAGAATGTAAACCCAGGCTCTTTGCAACCAAGCGTATGTTCCAAAAGAATACATTATCTTGCCTAATGGGGTGCACTTGCTAGATACCATCAAAATAGTTTGAGAAAACATTACGGTATTCACAATTCTCATGAGGATTTTAAAGGACATAGAAAAAATGAATGAGGCAAAATTGCAACCCTGAAGATATCCCCGTGGCAATGAGATGTACACGCTAATCAACTCATATTCAAGTCATCAAAGGCTGAATCGAAGACTGAAGCAAATGACAGCCATGGAGGATGGGGAGTCATAGATACAGAACCTCAGTTCTACTGTTCGAGTGTCCCAGTCTGCAACCATGGTACTGCAGAGAATGAAAGATTACTCAGAGAGGAGACTCAGTTAAATCACTGGGAAGCTCAGAGGGACTGCTTTACCCAGAATCATCAGAGAAAGTGTCAGGAAGAAGTAGCCCCAAGCTGAGACTTCTGTGGCTATTGATTCGTAACTCAAGGAAGTGAGAACAAAGATGCAAAAGAAAAATATTTGCAACATTTTTATAGGCGTTTTGGTCAGGGCGCAGAGAAGGAATGGGATGCTCTGCTGTGTGACGCACGTTAACCTAGTTTAAGCAAGCTTATCTCAGCAGGAGGATACAATGGCCAGAGCAGTAAGTTCTGAGAAGAACTTATTAGGATGCTGCTGGGCTGTTTCTGCTCAAGCCTCTGCCACAGTTCAGATATGAAGGGCCTGTGAAAACTGCACAATGTGAGACAGGATTGTCAGTCTTTTGTTCCTTCTGTACTCATCTGTATTCGATATAGAAATAACCAGCAGTATTCTGGTAAATGTTTAACAACCAACTCTTGCAAAAAGAATCCTGGTTTGTATGGAGTTTCCTGCTTTCCTTGGTACAAATACGCCTGCGTACCTGATCTCATTACCACCACGTGACATCTCCAGTTGTTGAGTTGGGAAGAGCACGATTGCCCGTCACATGCTGCTGTGAGCCAGACTGAGCACACCACGATATGCAGCCTCCTGGACATTCGTGGTAGAAGAGTCATCTAAGATTGCGAGGCTATAAGATTTGCAGTTAACTCTCTAAGGAGGGTACAATCCATCAACCCAGTACGGAGGGGCAGGGAAGGCATAAGCAGTGCCTACAACAAAGGGGCTCTTGACTGGTTTGCCTCTGAATGGCCTTGTGGACATAGATGTCTGTGAAACACTAAATTGAAAGAAGATGAATTTATTTGTTTGGTGAAGAAGACCTTAAGGCCTTTAATATACTGCAGTTTGATGTGACATTTCAAGAGGAAGTGGTGTTTTATATGTTTTTCGAACTTAAGTTTACTTAAAAATTTTGGATAGATTTTCAATAACTCTTGTATTTTATACAGAACACACATACACACACACACACACACACACACACACACACACAGACAAAGTTGAAAGAGTGATTTTTCCCTTGTATTACCTGCATCGGAATCATCTAGGCCCTTATTCAACCTGCAGATTCCTACTTAGTTCTTATCCCCAAAATATTGAATCAAAATATGAAGGCTTTGGTCTGAGAATCTGCAGAAACGACCAGCTGTAATGGTAACTCTAGTACACTCTGAAGTTTGAGATCATAGTCATCAGCTGATATGATTTTGGTGGTTTTGCTTTGTTTTGCTCTTGTTTCACATTGTTTTTGAAACAGGGTATTGCTAGGTAGCCCAGGCATGGCTCGGAATTGTAATTCTACTAACTCAGTCTCTGGAGTGCTGGGATTACAGGCATGCACCACCACACGTGGTTACCGGTTGGCAGGTTTTTAATCTTACAACATACATTGGTGCGTGTGATGTCGTACATGCCCCGTGGAATGGCTTTTCACTGAGTTGTGATTTGTTGTAATGCAAACCACTTCCAGAAGCAACATGAGCGAGCTGGAGAAAACCTGATTTGGAATTTACTGAAGGGTTGTTGCCAAATACATTAATTGCTACATCACTTTGTATACTCCCTCAAGAAGCATTACTTGAGGAAAAAATTTAAGAGATAAGTAGCAAGAAGTTTTGCTTTTATGAGAGAAATGACGAGTTCCTAACGCAAGTGAAAAAGTGTTTATGACAGTGCTCAGGAAGTCTTTGGGATGAATTTTGGGTCCGGTTAGTAGCTCAGCAAATTGCTATGGCCAGATAACATGTTTGTATTTTCATCTCCCGCAGATCAACATTACCAGTAATGGTAATAACAACTATCATTTTTGATCCTTTTGCAGTCACTCTGGGTTATGCACATTACATGCAATAACTCAATGCTGAAATTTCCTCTGAGGTATGTGTTGCCTCTATTTTTTCAAATGAGGCAACACATTTAAAGAAGTAAAAGAATTTTCCCTGTTTATGAAAGTAGGTAAGAAATAAAGGAGGCATTTGAAAGGAGAAATTAAAGTCTGGAGAGAACTTTTGCTATATTTCTTCCCTCTTGTCATAATTTATGCCTTCAAAAATAATGTTTTTGCAAACTGCTTTAAATAATTTGTGGAAAAAATAAAGCAAAGGAGAAACGTAGGAAGGGAAGCGAGCTATTACATAATGAAATAAAAATAAATATTTCAATATCAAAGTAAGGTCGTCATTTGAATATTCTGGAATTGAAAACACCAACAAGAAGAATCACATTCTATTCTTTTCTTCTTCTATAGACTTCATGTTTTGTACAAATACTCTCAAATTTAAATAGTAATAGTCTCATCTATTTCTTTGGAATAATGTTAAATAATTAGTGACCATGGTTTTAAGTCACAATTCAGCAGATATTTGTATTTTAGCTAGATTGCCAAGTCGTACTTAAAATGCATATGCTGTGTTCCTTATATACTTTCAGACTGCACTCAAACTTCTGCATTCTTTCTAAAGTAATGCTTGGTGGACTGGGGATTTAGCTCAGTGGTAGAGCACTTGCCTACCAAGCACAAGGCCTTGAATTTGATCCCCAGCAACCCCCCACCGAATAAATAAAAAGAGTAATGCTTGGGGCCATCTTAGAATTTTATCTTATAGGTTTGAAGAGGTTTAGTTAATTTGCAAAGATCATATATTTATCAGAGGCAGAATTGAGAATTAAATTTGAGGAATTTTAGAGTCCAAACCCCTCGATTTTCACACCTTACCACACACCTGAAATATCTTTTAAAAAATTCTTTAAAGAAATTGAGGGCTCAAGATTGCTCACTTTCTAAACCTTCTAACAGTCCATAACTCGAGTTTGGGGAAAAAAGAGAGTCAGTCATAGAGTTCAATAAAGATTCTAAATGAAAATATTTAAGGGAGGTTTTGAGAAACTACAGTTATCTACAGATCACAATCAACACAGCTCAGAATAAAGACAAGACTTTCCTCTTTTCTGGCATTAGCAGTTTTCATTTGGTTGACCCTTGACTTTAATTACAATAATGTTAGTTCATATACAGGAAGAAAAGTGAGGAACATGTTAAATTCCCCAAAATACATCTTTTGGGACACAATAATTACTGCAAATTTTATTTGGTTGTTTGAGATGCTGATTATTATGATTATTATAATTTATGATAAAACATACAGCAAATCACTGGCTGATTGGGATAAATGGCACAAACTAACTGGATTTTTCAAAAAACAATTTTCATGTAATCAGAATAAATATCTGATCCAAAAAATTAGAACAAAAGGACGCGTGTTTGGAGTAAGGGTAGACTGTGTAACAATACGTTTCTCAGAGTGAGTACCTATTTGTAATTGGGGACCGATAATTAAATAACTAGTTTTGCTCAATCCATGGTAGAATAAAGCTGCAAATATTTATCCCCTTTGGCAGGTTTTCAGATGAATGAGACTACACTGGAAAGGAGATGATGGGGGCATATAGCATTAGTGTTCACAGAAAACTGCCATTCTATTTCTTAGAGGAAAATGTGCTGAATAGGAAACATCAGTAAATGAATTACTACTCAGAAAGTTGCTTGATTATATGGCACAGGGGAGACACAGCAGAGTTGGGGTGACCTTTGGCGAGTCGCAAACTTGTCTAGTGTTCTCCTAATGAGTGTAGATAGAACTACCTTGCTTCTAACTAGTAGAAAATGGCAAAGGTGAAGCAATTTTGTAAGTATAGCTAACGTTACAACAAATCAGCTGAATTTGAGTTAATCAAAAGCCAAATGATTCTGGGTGGGCCTCACCTAATCTAGTAAAATTTTAGAGATTTTCTGCATTGGCAAACATGTTGTGAAAGTCATGAGGCAGAGAAAAGCAAATATTCTCCACAAAAGTGAGGGTAAGTCTCCAGTGACAGTAAAGAATGGGGATCTCAGCTGTGCACCTACAAGGAAGGGACAGAACACAGGCACCACCAGAACAAACTTGCCAAAGAGCTTCAAGTTTAAAAAGGAAAGTAGCCTAGTGGCGACATGATTATAACCCTGAGCCACAGACAGACGAGCCCAGAAAACTGTTAGATAAGCTAAGTTTGCTATTTTTAGTAATTTATACAAAAGACAGAGATAAGTAAAGCATACTGCTTGATAATTTTCATGTATAGTTTTTCAGAACAAAATAAATAAAGTCTTATCAAACCTGAAAGCTTTTGGTCATTAAGCTCCCTCTTTTCTTCATTTTTTCTGATGTTCCCAAAAAAGGGCTCTTGGCTTCCACCATCCTGAGACATTTGTAGCTTGTATTTCTGTTGGTTTCAACACAGAGTTTGTACATGGGCCGCCTTTTTTAGAAATGCCCTTTCCTATTGTGTAAGGAATGAGAAAGCCCATTTGAGAGAATCAGCCCTTCTTGATTAGTCTTTAGTTGATAGCTATTCTTTTTTCCTAAGAAGCATTTACTTCTTATTTACTTGGACTTGCTTTAATGTACCTTCTTCCCCAATTCTGAGGTCTTACATTTGACAAGGAGCCAACTCTACCTTTGATTCAAAGAATAAAATATAACTCAGCTTTGTTCAATTAAAGTGTCACATTTTCCTGGCTATAATGATTGGATTCAGCATAGGTATATAGCTACATTAGCCTCATAAAACTCCAATCAAGGACTAATGAAGAACAAATAAAAAGGGTGTTTGTTTCTGCAAGAACTATAAGGACTTTAGGTATAAGTCCGATCTCTTTGGCATTGTCTTTTAGAATCTGAAAAATAGTTCAGCACAGGAGAAAATAGAAATGCTATGTCTGAAACTATGCTTGGATAATCCCTCATCTTTAATTTTGATTGTGTACTGCTAATGTAATTTGATCGCCATGCACCACTAACATTCATTTGTTAAGTAACTGCTTATTTAACAGGTGTTACTGGTAAAATGATAGACGAGATATTGTGTAGGTAATTCAGGTAAATCAGAAGTAGTCACTGCTTTTGAGCAATCACTAAAACATCATAACAAAGGAAGCATAACCTTGGAGAATTAACAGTGATTTATAGAAAATATCACGAAAGAAAAATAACTGAAATATGACCAAAAACAAGGAATATCTTCAATGAGAAGATAGTATTTGTTTTAGGATTAGACAGATAAGTAGAATTTTAATATATGAAAATGTTCGATGGGGTTAGGATTAATCCTGTGCATGGAATATTAAATAATGGTAATTAATCTTAATTCAATTGCCATGCTATACATCAGAAAGGTGATTACAGAATGAAAACAAAGGTCGTTGGGGCTACATGTGGACTTAGTACATCCCTTTAGTATAAGGGATTTCAATATAATTTAGTGGATGACTGCAAGCATCTATAGGCACTGTGGAGGAAAATTCAACCTCAGATACATCTTAGGACAAAGGTTCTTGAATTTTAGTGGATATTCAAAAAACAAGACATATTGGGTAAACACGCACACTGCAAGACTCTATCCAAAATACTCTTACTTTTTAAGTCTCAGGTTTGGACCATAAATATGGATTGTCCATACACAATCAAAGAAGAGTAAGCATCAGCGAACCATTTATGGCCCAAACTAGGAAAATTTAAAGAATGAATGAGAGCACTATTTATAACATTTGTGACATTTAATATGCAATGAGACTAACTCCTATAAATCAAGGTGTAAGATATCTTAGGCTAAAATTTCTCCAAAACCAGAATCTGAGTTAAGGACTTGGGGCCAGACGGACTTTTTGGTTGAATGATAGCAATGATGAAGCAGTTGAGGAAAAGGATAAAATGTCGACCTGATCAATGCTGTGGACAGATTAATCCCACTGGCGTTCATCTTTGTTACTTTACAAAAACAGCTCTGAAGGATGTTTGATAGACTTTATTACTGTTACCACTGTAGAGAGTACTATGCACTGCAATGCTCTTGACAAGAGTTGATGAGGAAATCATTAATTCATTAATGAGAAAACCGCCAGCTCAAAAGGAGGAGATGGGTGGCCAGGGGAGGTTGCCTTTCAGATTTGAATGGGATGAATGAGAAATAGAATAAATGCAAACATGGAAGTAGTGAAGCCAGAGGAAGGGATAAGAATGGAGACTTTTAGCAAGGCACAAAATGTAAAATCCCAGAAACTAAGGAAATCATTTGAAATAATGTGGGAAAAAAAATCTAGACTAAAATTAACTAGTTAGAAAAAAAGAAAAGAATGAACAAAATAATCTGTCTTTTGAAATCATTTGCAGGGGAAGGGTGTCTATGGAATTCATATTTGCTTCGTATTTTTTACTAATCAGAAAAAGAGGAAATAATGGACTAACTAAAAATAGAAGAAGAAGACTTGTCTTGCTTTTCTGGGTGAGGCAGCGATCCTAATATTTTAATGAAATTAAGAAGCAGTTTCAATAACACTTTGCAATTAATACTGCTTTTAGTTAATTGTGGTTTTCTTGTGGTTTTCTTGTTCCCTTGACAAAGACAGTGTTGGTGAGGCCCAACCTGTCTGAGAAGAGCTATGTGTCTTGTGCAGTGGACTTTAGGCCACCAAGCCAAGAAAGGTGACAGAGTCTGTCTTCAGTGGTGCTATCCACAGAGGTGACGGCACCGACAAAGATACCACAAGAAGGCTGTGGATGGTGGACCATCGAAGTGACCTTTGAATATGCAGCCACGTGGGGAGTAACTTAGACGTTTCCTAAATAATCACAAATCACTGCCCTTCAGGCAAGAGGACAAACAAGGACTAGGGGATCTATTTCTCCATCTAAGGACAGGGACAAAGAATAAATTTTACAGCCATTTTTGTGAGGGTATTTTGTTTTTTAACCCAGACTTTGACCTGAGATTTGACTACTACAAATCAAACAGAACATATGAAGACTTATCCATGATTGACAAATGCCTTATATAAAAATAAATAAGCTAGTGAATAAAATACCACAAAGGTTTTATAGACAGCATTTTTCCAGGCATCTGAGAAGAAAGAAAGTGAGAAGTTAAAGAAGCATTAACTTCTGATTTACCCTCTCCAACCACAACATGATACAATACCAGATTGAGGCAGGGAGAACTCTTCTAGAATTTTTAGTAAGTAGTTTGTATTTCTCTCTTTCTGGCTCGTCAAAATATAAAGGAAATAGAAATTTTCAGATACATTTTGTTTCTCCCTCCCGGCAAATGATTTCAAATGACAGAGTTTTTACTTCATATATTTTTCCCTAATTGGTTATTTTGGTCCAGATATCTTCCTCAACAAAATGTGGGTTTTCTTGATGCGAATCTCAGGAGAACTATAATAGGTTGAGATCCTTTTGTGAATAGTGCTTGAGTTCATCCACAAGTATGATAACTTAGTAGATTTGTGATCTTGAGCAAAGTATGTAATACTATGGCCTTCAGCTTTCCCAACTTTACAGTGGGTGATAATAATGTACCTATATTCAAGAATCACGTAAAAGGAATTCCTAGTATCCTTTATATAAAGCTTTCACATTTTCTGGGCCTCAGTTGTTATCATAGAATATAGTAGATACAGTATTACAATACCATCTTGTACCGGTACTCTGACATCTTTATAACATAAGTTTGTGATGTAAAATAATTTTCATTGATTAATGTGGGCACAAAATTAAAGTAGTCACAATAGCTTCTTGCTGACCTGCATAATTACACTTGAGATAATAATAGCAAGCTGCATACTGATGCATTGAGGATGATACCATTGATGGTAAGTTTGAAACCCTGCAGAATATGCTATTATTTATGGATACATAAACATGTAGTAAAAATATAAAAATATGCACTGGAATGATTAAAAACAAAATTAACAACATAGATTATTTCTAGGGAAGAAAAAGGGGCAGAGACTGTCATTCAGTTGTTAAAGTTTTAACAAAAATTAGAAACCTTGTGTTTTGACAGAGCTTGAATCAGGGCACACAAATGTTTGTTGTTACTCTCCATACTTCTCTGGATGTGTTTCAGCATAATCTCATCACCACAGTTAACTCTTTCCTCTTTCTGTTTATTTATAGATTGTGCTATGGTTTTGGTTAAATAAATTCTGAATTAATACTTTGAAAAATCTGAAGAAAACAAATCAACAAAAGCACCTAAAGGAGAAAAAAGGGAGAGAATGTTAAATAGTTTGAGTGGGAAAAGAAAGAATGAAATGCAGTTGAGTAAGAAATGGGTTTTCATATGGGCCATGGGCAGATAATGAACGCACCAGGGCTAGGAGCTTGAGGTCAATGAAATATGTTCATACATTTAGCTTGAAGAAGAAAATGGGAAGAAAAACTTGTTATTCCTTTCGTGAAAAACTTTGCTTTGGAGAATAGTAAGCAAGTAGAGGCCTAAATATTGGACGTTAAATATTCATCTCCATCTCAAGATCAGCATGTCAGGTGGAATAAATCAGACACAAAAGCTTAAATATTGTCTGGTTTCTCTCATATGAGAAACCCAAAGTATAAATAAATTAAAGAGCAAAATAAAAGAATGGATAATAAAAAACAGAGAGATCTATCTTTTGCAAATATGAAGGGGACCAAGAAACGGAGGGAAGGCTAAGAGAGAGGAGAAGAAGAGGAGACATAAAAAAGAATTGGTATGTGTTATTTACGGGTACCAAAGCCCCACAATGAATGTAATTTTTATGTACTGCAAACATGTACCAATAAAACTAAAAATGAAAAAGAAAATCCATCTCCATCTGAAACCTCAGAATATGACTCAAAAATGGGATCTTTGCTGATATCATTATTTAAATATGAAGTCACACTGAATGAGAGTGGATCCTAAATCTAGTCACTGTTCTTATTAAAAGACACACACACACACACACACACACACACACACACACACACACACACACACACACAAAGGAAAGATGCTCATGTGACACCCGAGGCAGAGACTGGAGTGATGCTGCTAAAGAAGACCTAATCTTGCCAGGAAGCACCAGAAACTGAGAAGGGAGAAGGAGGATTTTCCCCTAGAAACTCCACCAGCAACATGGCCCCACTAACATCCAGATTTGGGCCTTCTGGGCTCCACAAGTGTGAGACAATGATTTTTACAAGCCAATAAATTTGTGTTAGTTTATTATGACAGCCCCTGGAAAACACAATGGGCTAAGACCTCTAGACTTCAGTTATTTCAGCTCCTCAAGAGACAACCACAGGTATTAATACCCCACATATTGCTCTTCTTCCCTCATACTTGCTGCCTGTTCTCCTTGTCCAAATTCAGCCAAAAGAGAGACGGCAAAGTGAGCCCTTGATTTTAGCCTATCCCCTCCTTGAGCAGCGGAACAGGTGGAAAGAAAAATAGCAGTATAGAATGGGGCAAAAAGAGAACATATACAACTCCCCTTATACAGAGTAGGTGAGATGTTATTAATATGACTAAAATGTGTCGTTATACTATATTATCCTTTAGCAAATTGTGTGAGATAATTGCACTATCTATCCTTAAGAAGAATATCCACAAAAATAACTTCTATTTATTTAACACTTTGTTCTCCAAGACTATACAGTTGAATTCTCTGGTCATCAGGAGAGAATATTCTAGTTCATATTTTATTATCTGAAGATTATGGTGGAATACTTTATTTTATGGAATATGATGTTTTACTTATCTGTGTACTTTTGCCCCTCAACATTCCTTTATAGGATTGAAGTTTAAGAAGTATGTATTTGGTCACTTCTTTTTTCATATGTCTGTCTTCAGAGAAAAATTAAGAAAAAGTTTTGGAAAACCACCAAAGTAAATACCTATATGCATCTCAGTATTCTTAAATATTAATATCGTCCACCCATACGTATATATACATCAGCTATACCATTTGAAATTAAATTGACATGATCACAAAAATTTATTTCTAAATAATTTATCATGTATCTCCTGAGAGAGAAATTCTTATATCCTACTGTAATGCCTTTGTAATACTTATAAAGTTAACAATAATTCCATAATGTTGCCCAATTAAAAACCCAGATTTTACTTGCTACACCTAATCTATGTTTTGCACACCTGTTTTCGATCCAAGATCTTACCGAAGGTCACATATGGCTTGATTTTAGGGGAGTTTTATTCCAGAATAAGAATGTTAACTTTTTTGGTTGTTTATCACAACAATGACTTTTTGTAAGAGTGCAGGGTGGATGTCTTTTAAATATCCAACACACTGGATTTGTCACACTATAACTGATTTACTAAATTGGTAATGTTTTAAAACCATAGTTATAAATCAAATGATAATGCTACATCTCAATCACACTGTACAAGCAGAGGAGGAAGGAGAAAAACACAAGTGAAACGAATTTATCGATTAACATCTGCAGTCATGAAATTCTGGTAACAGAGAACTAATTTAGTTAAATATTTCTGAAATCCATGCTAATGTCATGGTACCTTTGAAAAAACCTGGGTAAGATGGAAACCAACAACAACAAATCAGCCATCTTAGTAATTTTTCCTGTAGGAATCCTCTGAAGTTTTTGTCTTCAGTATTCTTAAATCATAGATTTTTATGTTTGGAGCGGTAACAAGATAGGATGGTCCTTAGATGTTTGGAATTGATGCTAATATTATATTTAGGGTTCTTGACATTTATTAGAAGTTTATACTTCAGATTCTTCTTCCCTACTCTATTCTTTTGTCAATTTATTTAGAAAAATAACACACATTAAACTATGTAATCTTAAAGCAATCTTGTGAGTTCTGTATTATTGTTATTTTCACTTTAAATACAAGGGAAACAAAGGGAAGCTCATAAAGAGCAAACAACTGTCCCTAAACCAATTACTTATTTCTTGAGCAGGCAGAGGTCGATTTCAGGTTTTGAGGTTTCCGACCTAGTACTCTTTCAAATATAGTGAAGAAATCTTCCTGTTATCACACTAAGTTAATATATGGCTTATAATATGCATGAAGGAATTTGAAAAGTGGTATATAAACTTGAAGTCTAAGGATTTTACCAAGAAAATTAGAAATTTGCTATTGTTCAGTGAAGAAATGTCAAAAGCCTTTTTCATTTATTTTCTGTACTATAAAGTCCTATATAAAGGCTGTAAAAGTTTGTCACATTCATTGAATGCTAAATGCATTAGACATTTATCTTCTAATTTGGCAGAACTTAGTGTTATTGATCATATTTTTGTGAGGTAGTCCCACATGAGGTTAGCAGAGAACTGCAATAGAATATAGTTTGTCTTTGTTTCCTCTTTATTATTATTCTGAGCATCTTCCTCACATTGGAAGGTAGAGAGGGACTTTTGAAACATGTAACTTAAGGCTACTGGATGGCATATGATGATTTCTTGAGTTATTCTTTCTCTCCATATGAAAATTGTAGAATTGGTAAAATGTTTGCAATATATTCAAAATTTAACTACAAATACATAACTTCCTATATTTGCAAAAATATTTAGATTCTGTTCTCCTCTAGTTCTTTATTAAATAGCTGAATCAGTTCTCCGTGGACACATCATTTAAAAATAGGTTCTGTATGACATAAAAGAAATAATTCTCATTAGCAAAATGAAGTAGAAAGCTGCGCTTTTCTCACGCAATAGAAAAGCACAGATTTGGAAGTTCTGGAGGTTAGCAGCTGTTCTTGATTCGATGGCCATCGAGAACAGATGCTGGACCACCACTTTCTAGGAGGAATTTTAGGTATGCAAGGAAAATAGCTTCATGCACAATGTGTATGTTCCTAGGAAAAGCCTTACTTTACCCCTATCTCTTCACATTCCTGCACACCCCTCTGGTTAGGATTAAGTCACATGACCGACCTTAGTGTCAAGGGAAACCAGAGACCCTTACAGTGAGGGAATTTGCTCCCTAAATAAAATCTAGGTCCAGTTGATACAGACGAAAGACTAGATACTGGGTAGTAAACTCAGTTCCTGCCTCCATGTTCAACAAGAAAATATGCACAGTATACTAACCTTGTGCAAAACCAAATTTCTGAGTAGGAAGGGAATCTCCAAGAGTCCCACAACTACCTCCAATTAAGCTCAATGATCTTCTAGAATTTATATCCCAATTTAGAAAGAAAAATTGTATAATAAGATGGTTCCAATCTTCTATCACTTTTTGATATTCCTATATATCCTCTATGTTTATATATTCATATATATGGAATTGGAGCTGCTCAAATTTTGAGATAATTTTTAAGAAGGGGTATTGCTTACTTTATGTGAGGTCCTGATACTAAAAGAATATTATAAATTATATTATTTTAAAGTTGTTGCATCAGCAAAATACCTAATGGGCTAGATAGTAGATCCATTACCAGTTTCCACTTATTACTGATTATGATTCAGAAACTAGCCCTGACAGTGGAACTGGCTAGTGGGTAAAAACTAGCTGGAGACAAATGGAAACAATGTAACAATACATCCACGAAGTATAATTAACAACCAATCCTAAATTATTGACGTGAAATTTTGGACCTCTCTAGAGGTGTATTTTAATTCTCTACTTTTACAGCTTAGGAAACTGAGACAGATCAGAGAAGTGGTATTACCAAAGTCAAACTTCCAGTCAGTCTGTAGCACAAAAAGATGCAAAATAAAAATGTTCAGCTCCCTAAGCCAGGGAAAGAGCCATGATAATACATCTAAAGTCCATTACTTACCTCTAGTGTCTCTTCAATTTCTGTGTGTTCATTTCTATTAGTGATACTACTATCACATTCCCTGTTTGAAAACTATTATTGAGACTCTCAAAGACTACATTTTTCAGATAGAGATTGCAAAGTATTTTAACATAACTTCAAAGCTGTATATAGATAAAAATAGTTAAACACAGATTAACTATCAGGTAATAAACACAGATCTACAGGTATAACAAAAGAAGTTTTGTTATTGCTAGTTATACAAAGTCAACATTTTAATTTGTATGGACAAAAATTGACATTTATTGTGTGTATGTGTATAATTAACAAGAAAAGGTTTTAAATTGGAAAATTTAAGATTGATGTGCTATTTCCATCTCTAACCCTACCCACAATACACATGAACCTATAGTTTTACACACTTGCATGCAGATACCTAAATATGGAAATTTTAAAAAGAAGGAAAGTATTCATAGGAATATTAAAACGTATTTGGGAAATCCATTAGGTATTTTCAGCATAAGATAGCCCAATATTTAATCATAAAAATATGCTGCACTTGATCTTAACCAAAAGGCCGAGAAGTGATATAGAAATGTTATATGAAAAAAATCAAAATCTAGCCACAGCAAAATTTTTAGGAAAATAAGTAGAGAAGATAAGGTTAAAATTTTTTACAAATAGCTGAATTTCACAGTTCCAAACATTTCAATCTCACTGATTTGTAGAATTCACTATAGGTTATGCCAAAGAATATTCATTTATTATTTATCAAATAACACGCAAGAATTATTAGATGCACTGAATAGTACACATAAAATGTCCTTGAAAAAATGTCCTTGAATTTTAAATCTTTCCAACTGCAAATCTGCTTCAAGACAGAATTATCAAAAGTAATTATCTGTATCTCAGAGTTGCCCAAAAACAGGTTTATAAAGTGAAGTCTATCACCATATTTTTGTTTTAATCACAATGCAAAACACAAGGTAGTTAATTTTGTTTCTGGGGCTAAATTTATTTTTCCCTGAAGAGGAAAACATACTTACATCTAAACACCTAACATCTGGAAATCACACAATCTATTTTATAATATTTTATACATTGTTCTTTGTCATATTTCATATAATCTACTTGTGTGTTATCTTCTTCAAAGGCATGAGAAATGAGGTGGAATGGATATAAATTGTCACACCGTGTTTGGATACACTCTCGTTGGATTTAGGTGTTGAATAAAGAGGCAGATACACTTAAGCATTTGTCCTTATCAGTGATATCTTCGGTATAGAGCAGTGGGTTTGGGAATTACAGTTAGGAATCACTGGCACAGTTTTCAGTTTTCTTCTATCAATTAACACTAGCTAGTATAAATGTGATTCACTTAAATCAGTCACTCAAAATGCTGTTCAGGACTTTCGAGGTTAATCTCTGCCAGTATTTCAGGGATGTATTTTCAGAGGAAATGCTGTGGAATTCATTTTTATTTTTCAACTCAGAGATTTCTATTGATGTTGTCCAGATAAAATTACTAATGTAATCTAAATTTAAAATTTCATAAAATTACCCTTAAAAAGTAATTGATAAGTAATATGAATCAGTGAACTTATACCTTTTTAGGAGTCTTGTCCAAAACTATGTGTTAATGAAGTAAACATGTGTAACTCACTATGATAGTTTTCACTACTCATCGTTCGTAAAAAGAGGCAAATCTGAAGTATTGAAAAGTACAAAAACGGTGTTAAAGAAAATTTTACTAAATTGCAATGTCAAATGGCAGCATCTCTTCAGAAGTGTAAAAAGATTAGCTAAGAATGTTGGCATGTGACAAATGCACCCATTGGAAGGGGGTACAGGCACTTAAGGAGCATCTGCTACATAACACAGATTGACAAACTATCTGCATTTTTCTATTATGAAAAACATATGAAATAATAATTTTAAAATTACTATACGTGGATAAAATAAATTTTGAGCAATATATTTAAACTCATATGATGTACAACAAGTAAACAATGGTCATGAAATTTGAACTGCACACATGTACAGTAAGAACTACTCTTTCCAATAATATGTTTTCAAATATGTCATGCAATTTTGCTTCACTGGAAGGAATATAATTCTCTAAGCATGATATAAGAAAAATACCAATTTGGTTTAAGTCAGAATGTTTTATTAGAGTCTATTTTTCAGAACTTCATTACTCTTTGTTTATATTGGAGCACTATAAAAACAGAACTGAGGGATTTGGAATTGTTTTGCCCCACATCATATATTACCCCACCAAAATCCATGTAATTTTTATATTTACTTACTAATTATCATTTTTAAACTCATTTAAAGTCTTACCTACTCCTCTGGCACCTATAGAGTTGTAAATAAAGTTTTGAGAAAAGATTTATGACTCTGTGGACTTTTATTTTGTTATACTAAAAATAATCCAGATCTTAACAAACCCAGAAAATATTTAAGGAGGTGTCATTGAACACATGCCATACTTCAAAATAATCACGGTGAATGTATAATTCTTTCTTATTTTAATATCTAGTGTTGGTCAATCCTAGTAAGATGAAGAGCTCCCAATTGAGTGGAATATTCCCTAAATAATGAGATAAAATATATTTTGAAAAAAAGCAAAATTATCATTGATCTCAAAAATTCCAACAACAACATAGATTTTCTGATAATGTGACTTAAAATCGTTTTCTTCCATGATCATTTAGATTATTAAGGTGATAAAAATTTCATTGAATAATCCTAACTCTTCCACATCCAGCCTACAACATGTTTTAATTACTTTCAGAAATTTCCACTGTGTTGGGGAACAAGGCCCCTCATTTTCACTTGTTAAAGTAAATATGACAAATGCAAGTGAGGCTACTATGGAGTTCCACTGCAATGACTTGTGTTTGTCTAGACTCAGCCTAATTCTCGGATTCCTGTAGTGCCCCCACCTGCAGAAAATGCTGGGAGTGAAGGATGACTAAAGTGACAGAGAGTTTTAAAATATATTTTTAAAATATATTTTTTCAGTACTAGAATGAAAATCTATCATGCTGGAGAGGAGAGGAGCCTGAACTTCATGGACTGAGCTATCAAGAATGCCTTCCAGATGCTCTGGCCTCAGTTAAGAAGTGAGATTTACCTTCTCTATCTCTCCTACCTCCTTCTTCTCCCAAGAAGGACACTAACCCTGAGCTGTAATAGTGAGGCATCTATATAGAATGTGGAGATTTGGGTGTAAGGGGAGAAACTTAACTTACCATCTGTCTCTCCTCTTCTCTTCTGTACTTTTTCTAGCTTATCTCCTCTACCCTCAAAACTCAGCGTGTTGCATTGGGCCTGTTTGGATAGTTTCTCCCTTGGATCGTTCTGTCATTAAAATCTGCTTCCTGCTGGGGATTTAGCTCAGCGGTTAGAGTGCTTGCCTAGCAAGTGCAAGGCCCTGAGCTCAATCCTCAGCACACACACCAAAAAAATCTGCTTCCTGTGGTACGGAAATCTTTTTCTGGAAATGACTAAGGATATAGCATTAGGGAGACACAGTTCAAGAGCTCATGGAGAAATATTCTTTTTTGGTCTATTTATTCTTGAATTTATTTTATACACAATCTTTTATCATTAAAGTAAGAGACTGCATAAGCTGTATTTTCTTGGACAGAGATAATCAATAAAACAATAAAAGGACATTTTGATTAAATAGTTGCTAATCTCAGATGTTCTTTCCAAATGTTTCCAGAAATACATGTATGAATGTATCTTTATGTATTAATGCACTAACACAACTCTTTCTGCTGCGTGATTCTTAGGATTGGAATTTACTAATAAAAGGGTAAGTGCATTTAAAAGTTTTAATAACCCTACTTTGAATATCAAATTTTATTTTACCAGTTATATTGCTATTGTAATGTGTGAGCAACTCTTGAAAGTCTGGACATATTTAAGAGAAGAAAACAATACAGGCCATGAACCCCTGGTCTAGAGTATCGCATAGTTTTGTTCCATATTTCACCTTAGGTACAAATTAATAAAACTCATATTCACACTTAGCCTTTATTTAAGATGAGAGGTATGTATAAGAGATAGAAATTGACATTGTGATTATGTGCAAGACTATTTTGTATTTGTTACAAATGTGAAATCATAATTTTTTGTTCACTTAGTGTAGTTTCTTAGAAATACCTTCAAATAATGTCTTATGCAAAGTGGGAAATGAGCATGATACATTTAAAGATTCTTTTTTTAAAATGAAATCTAAGGTATAGCTACTGGATGAAATGAATTACTCTTTTGTCTTTCATAATTTCAATAAAAATAAATTAAACCTAAGAAATATTTCATTCACTAGAGATACAGTGTATATATATATATATATATATATATATATATAATTTATTTGTGTAGTTATTAATTTTCACATCAACAGTTACAGATTGTTTACTCTATGCTAAACACTTACCTAGGCACTCAGGATACAACAGAAAAAAGAGTATCTCTATTGCTAAGTACATATTCTATTCCTTAAACATAATAGATCCAACAAAATATAAAACCAGAATATAGGTGACAGAATCACTGAAAAGGAGTTTCTTATTCACACTCACCAGTCATCGGGCAGTTTCACAGACAACTCTCATGTTTGTTGTGAAGGAAGTTTTGGCATTCACCAGGTAGAATGGGCTAATCTTTCATAAAGAAAATAAAATATTATTTTTAGTTTGTTGTAATAATTCAATTTATGTTTTCACATTATGAGTTAGATATAGTTCATAATCATTTTGCAAATGAAAAATTTGTGCCAAAGACCTTACTGGTAACTTTTCTAAAATAGAATACCTGATAAGTGGAGAAAGATAAGAACTCAGGCTGTGAGTGACTTGGCATCAGAAATCAAATGAAGAAGTTGCTAGAAATGTGACAGGTTAGTATAGTTATATACTACTGCAAGGATGTTTTCCTGTAGATCATTAGAGAGTTTCCGAAAGGTATTATGCATAGCAGTATAAATATATGATCTCATTTATACTGCCATGGAAGAAACTATTAAAATCAAGAAAGAAAACTGCGGGGCTGGGGATTTAACTCAGTGATTAGAGTGCTTGCCTTGCAAGCACAAGGGCCTGAGTTCGATCCCCGGCACCAAAAAAAAAAAAAAAAAAAAAAAAAAAAAAAAAAAAAAAAAAAAAAAAAAAAAAAAAAAAAAAAAAAAAAAAAAAAAAAAAAAAAAAAAAAAAAAAAAAAAAAAAAAAAAAAAAAAAAAAAAAAAAAAAAAAAAAAAAAAAAAAAAAAAAAAAAAAAAAAAAAAAAAAAAAA
>PVJO010012778.1:0-54236 GCA_004026905.1 Hystrix cristata | reverse complement strand
TACAGTGTCACCAGAGAGGAAGCATAGATTTTATGTATGTTAATGGGTTCAGACCTTGCCGGCGCGCGGGCTCACTTTGCAGGGTTTGTCCGGCTGCGGGGGCCTCTCTCTCACCTGGCTGGCTGCAAAGTCCGGCGGTTACCAAGCACCTCCCCTCCCCCTTCGTGTGTCCAGGGCGGGAGGGGGAAATCTCTCTGTCGCCTGGCAACGGATGTCGCAGGGCGGGATCGCTTTGCAGGCTTTGTCCGGCTGCGGGGGCCTCTCTCTCACCTGGCTGGCTGCAAAGTCCGCGCCTCTACTGGGTTTGATGACAAAGAAGTCATTATGGTTTTGTGAAGTGTGGTTGTTTGCATGAATGAACGCGAAATTCAGTTCAGAGATTAAGATGTGATTGCTGGAAAGAAATGAAACAAAATGTATAGATACTCCTTCAATACAAAGAGAAAATGATGATTTGGTGTCATTTTGTTTATAAAATGGGCTAGTCTTGACCACGTGAAGATGCTAATGAGAAAAATTCAGTAAATAAGTGGAAAATATAAGAGAGAAAAGTCATAATCAAAAGGTCAAAGCCATTTTGGTGAATACTTGTACAGTGAGGGAGAAGAGATCAGAGTGGCAAATCATTGGTGCCTGTAGAAAACCAAAACATAAGAAAATATACAAATAAGAATGGGCAGAATGGTAGATTAGCTTATAAATTGGGTGGTGACCAGAAAGAGAAAATCAAAATTATTTCTCTACAATGACAAATCAGGTGGAAGAGGTTGGCCGGAGCCTAAGGAAAGGTAGGGCATTTGGAGAAAGAAAAGGATCTTCAAGGAAACAGCATGAAGAAAACCATAGTTTAAGAGGTGAACCACAACAGAGGGATCAGAAAATTAACTGAAAATTATTGAAGAAAAAGGAAAGAAGAAAATAGGGAAAGTAGTGTAACAGAAATTAAGGGGGAAACATTTAATAAAAATCATGGTGTTATAGTTTGAAAATGGCTTGTCCTCCCCAAAATCATGTTGGAGTATAATAACCATTGCAACTACTATGAGAGTGGAAACTTAATCTGACTAAGACTTTGAGAGGCAGAGTCTCTGGAAGGTGATTAGAACTAATAATGTTATCAGGGTGGAACCACTACGAGTGAATGAATATAGGTGGTATTACAAGAAAAGAGAGAGGAAAGGACACACACACTCCCCCACTCACTCCCGCCATGAGGCTGCCAGCCATGAGGTACTGGAGCCAGGCTGGGGAGGAAGGTGCTTCCCAGAGCTGGTCCTGTTCTGTTCAGACTTTCTACATCCAAAACTGTGAGCTAAACAAACTTCATTTCTTTATAAAGTGTCTGACTCCAGTATTTCATTATAGCAGAGGAAGATAGACTAATATAAGTGCATATTTGGTACAGAGATCAACAAAAAAAACAAACTGGAAATAGCTTGGCTTTGAAAACAAGATGTCATTTAATTTGGAGAAGAGTACCAGAAATCTGATTATAATGAGTTAAAATATGAATTGAGAGACTTCCAACTGCACACAATGGATTGAACACAATGTGTTTGTTTCTGCACTTTCATATGTGAGAGTAAAATATTTGCTATCTATACAGTTAAATGCTTTCCTCCAGAGGCATTCATCAGATATTTCTTTGGAAAAGTTCAATAGATGACTGAATCCAAATTGATTTTTAAGGTTGTCCAGATTCAGAAGAGACCAAACACTGAATAGAACACAAATATTTTACAGCAAAAAGGTGAGCTATGGAAAAGTAGAAAGTAGTGGACCGAAAGAAAGAAAAGAGTTTGAGCAACTGATATCTCAGAGAATCTAGAAAATCTATGCATAAAGAGCAAGGGAAAGAGAATTGTGTAGGGACAATTGTGGCCAGAAATTGGAGAAGTGAAGTTTAAGATTTTTCAACCAGTGTCAAGGTCCTGAGTGTGGTCTGAGAGAGGTGGCTCAAGGAAAAGAAGGGAGACTTGAAGACCAAGAAGCCAGGAAACAAGAAGCCAGGGTGATGTCTGAACCTAGAAGGAGAGGAAAGAAGACTAAACAGTGTGAATGCTTAAGGAACAACGGAGTAGTACAGCTACACATGGGGACCTCAGGAGCGTGCGTTGCCTGGGGTAGAAGCCTAACAATCTACAGGCAGTAAAATGTATCAGTGTCTTCTCAACATTTCTACAGTCTTCCCTGTTTTTAGACTCTGCTAAATGCAGTTGCCTGGCCAGGACCACCAAAAGAATCCAGAGTCACTAAAAAACAAGTTGTACAAGATGAAGAATAACTGCCAAAGGAAATTATCTTGAGAACAACACTGGGGATGGTGCAACAGAGAGGAATCCAAATCAGCCAGAAAAATGTACCTGCCCAAACTCCTGGAGCCAAGACAGTATCAGGATAGGCCAACAGAAAGCAAGCAAGACACCAGAGCCAAATCAAAGAGAAGAGTTCTTTTTCATTTCAATTTTTATATACATGTATGTTGGAAGATATAAGAACTCTTCACTGAATTGGCTGCAGGCTGTGAGCCTAGAGGCACAATCAATGGAAAAGAATGGATGGGCAGGGCCTGGCTCTAGGTCACATGAGGGGAGCAATGCAAAGCCTGCTGCAGAAAACTCAGCACACTTATCTTGGTGGGGAGGACTCGCTAGAGAGTATGGCCTTGGCCACTGACTGCTCTGTTTAGCATTTGCCTATGAGCATGCATGGAAGCCTTTGCCACAGATGGTCGGGTTGTTCTCACAACTAATTTCCCGCCACCAACTCTCCTTCAGTATCAAATGTTGACTGATTTTCAGCCCCTGCTGTGTGTCACACTAGGGCACCACAAAAAAGCCTCTTGTTTATTATTTCCCTCTTGTGTCTTCCTGCTCCTCACTTCCCTTTCTTTAAAGGCAGGCTCTGTCTCTGCAGTTTTTATCTCTGAGCGTGGAGCCCTTCTGTATTTCCTCTGCCTCTTTATTCCCTATATGTGCCTTGATTTATTAGCAAATCTCCAGGGTGCCTGGGAACAAAAAGAATTTTTAAATGATTTCTGCATTCTTCCAATCTTCTTCAGCCACAAGCTTTAAGCACACACTGCTTGTTCACAGAATATTTTAGAGAGTAAATTTGAGGCCATCATGAAAGTCCAGGAGTCAGGGATGGGCTTTCTTACAAATTTCTGATATTCCTGCTTTTGAAGCAGGATATTCTGATGCTGTGGAGCTACAGGGCTTCCGGGTTATAATCACAGTCACAGGCCTGTGTCTAATGTCCTGCGGTAGAGGAGGATTCAGAGCCTGTCTTTGCTATAACGTAGGGAGCACAGAGATAGCCACCTTTGAAGATCTGTGGTTATAAAAGCTAACAAATTACTGCCACAAACCAGCCAGGAATGGGATACAGGAGCGGGGTGCCAGAGAAACACCAAATAACTGATGTAGTAAGTGGTCGAAGAATTGAGAACTTGGAGCAGTTCACCAAGTGAGAACATTAATGTCTGTCATCAATGCCAAGTCAGGGCTCCCCAATGCCATATTCTGTAGGAACATGGTGCACCCAGAAGCCCTCTATTCCCCTGCCACTTGGGACTTCAGTCTCAATCTCCAGTGCACCCAGCCCTCTTCCTTCCTACTAAGTGCCTGGATCTTCCATTCCTCTGCTACTCCAGAAACAAAGGCCATAGTGCACCACACTTTCCTATAATTCCTTCTCTCCAAATTTCACCTGCCCTATGCACCATTTCTCAGTCTGCAGCTGTCTGCTGGATGACTACAGACACTGAGCAGTTTAGTAAAGGGTCGTAATCCTGCTAAAATGTTTTCTTAAGTATAGTAGCAATATATCAACTCAGAATGAATACACAAATTTTCATAAATTGCTCTAAGTATTCACTAATCCTGGAAATTTCAAGGGACGCCCTCTCACTGTATAGAGGAAAGGCTTTAGGTTATTTGGGGGCTTTCAGCGTACTCTACTTGACATCATACAAGCAGTGGCTAACTCTACCTACACCCCTGAAGAAAGGTCATCCATTAACAGGAGTAATCAATATCTCAGTGCAAAGTTCCTACTTGGCTTTAAGAGAATGCACCAATTACTAAGGGAGCTTTATCCCCCACAGCCAACTAACCATGAGGAACCTCTTTGATCCTGACCCAAGTTTTTAATATTTTAGGTCATGAAGATAAAGTCAACTTTCAACTATCCATAGGTGGATTATCTACAAATCTGGTTTTTGCCTTCATTTATTGACACTGGTATCCATTTGGTCTATTTAAACCCTCTAAAAAGCATTGCGGTTGCATCTGTTTACTCTTTTTCTGTCTATACAATAATGATAGTTCCTAAATTTGTTTGGCATTTTACGGTTTTTGAAACCATTTCACGTGTGTTATTTCATCTGACGGAGGGCCTAACTCAAAGTTTAAAAGTCTTTGAAACCATAGCATTTGTCCTCGTATTTCTTTCTGAGAAAATAATTGCTTCCTTGGTGGAAGTTAATTGAGAAATAAACACAATGTACATATGAGACCAACCTGACTTTCACTCAGGCCTGAGAGGTGTCAGGCACCATACATTCAGGGAGGGTGAAGTGAAGTAGAAGCTAACCAACTGCCGGTTCCTCAGCGCACCAGCCTGCTGTCTGGCTCGTAGTCTACATCCCCTCAGCTCAAGGCAAATCAAAGTCGCGTTTAAAAGTGAGTTTATGCTGGGGATTTAGATCAGTGGTCAGCATGCTTCCTTGTAAGGACAAGGCCCTGAGTTCGAGCCCCAGCACAAAAAAAAAAAAAGTGAGTTTATACCTTTATATTTATGATCAGTTAATTTTCATCAAAATAATAAGCAAGTCAATGGAGACAGCATAGTCTTTTCAATCCCTGGAGCAACTGACAATCTTATGTCCAAACACAAATGTTTTCACAAAATAGTTCAGAGACCTAAATGTATACATTGAAGTTACAAAACTTCAATAAAAAGCATAGAATAAAATATTCAAGGCCTTATGTTACATAAAAATCACTTAAGAAATGACACCACGAACACTATTCAGAAAAGAAAAACATAGCTGATAAATTAGACTTCACTAAAACCCAAGTCTTTTCTGCTTTTAAAGCATTTATGAAACAGTAAGACTACATATAGATGGGAGAAAACTTTTAAAAAACATCTGAAAAATATCATATTCAGAAGGTGCCAAGAACTCTTACAGGTTAACACACAAAGTAAACGACTGAAGTACAAAATAGACAAAGATGTGAATAGTTTTCATCAAAGGAGATACACAAATGTCTGATAGCTCATGAAAAGTTGCCCAGTGAGATGCCATTTCGTCTCCACTACAATGGTTGTGATAAGAAAATGATAAATAATAACCAAAGCTGATGAGGATATAAAGAAATGGGAGCCTCCTGTGCCAATGATCTGAGGGTATAAAAAAAGGAAAAAGCTATTTTGTAAGAGAGTTTGGCAGTTTCTTAAAAGGTTAAACACTAATTTACTACACTTCCCACACTTCTAGGTTTCTACCCAAGAGAATTTAAAAACCGTGTTCATACAATGACATACACTTGAATGTTCCCCAAAAGATTATCAGAACAGACAAAGAATAGAACTAAACTAAATGCTCACCCAGTGATGAATGGATTAAATGAAATGTGATATAGTAATAAGATGAACTATTTATTGTCCGGCAATGGAAAGGCATGAAACTCTGAATATGAATATGAATGGACATCAAAAAAATGACACTAAGTGAAAGATGACAGATACAAAAGGCCACACATTGGATAACATCCTTTATATGAAATACAAATAAATTCAGATTTAGAACCAGTAAAGTAAATATTTCTAAAGTCATCTTCATCTCTAATTCATATCTTTAGGCTCCTCTGCAATATACAATTAAGACTGGATAAAGGTGGTGCAGTATTAACACAATTTGCATGAAGCAAAGAGTTGCAAGCACCCTCAGTGAATGTTAACTTGCATCCATTCAGACTCCCTAACACCCTTGTCATTTATGAAGAACAGAAATGTGTTTCTCATGGCTCTGGAGGCTGGGAAGACTAAAGTCAAAGGGCTGAGTGGTAGTTAACTGTGGTGTGAACTTGAACAAGAAACGCCTAGCTGATTGGTTTAGCACAGTTCTGGGAGTGTCTGGATGATGGACTTATTGAAAAGGGAAGACACACCTGGGTGTGGGTGGCACCAACCAACAGGCTTCGAGCTGGGATGGAATAAAAATGGGAAGAAGAAGGAGGGCTTGCTTCTGCTTCTTCAGAGGAGCTCCAGTTTTTGCCATCTTTCAGTCATCTGTCTCTAGGCTTCCGGAGCAGACTCTTTAGACATCCAGCATAGACCCTTCAGCTTGATATGAACTCACACAGGACTCTGCAGTGAGCTCCTGGCCTTTGACTCTGATTGGCCAGATTTCCAGTGTTCAGATGGCCCCTTTGCACTACTCCACACCTGACTTTGCGGGTGACTACTGTAAGCCTGCCTTGTAAATCTTACTATATATGTATTATAATAATCTGTTCCTCCAGTGAGCACTGACTGACACAGGCTGCATCTGGGAGGGCCTTCTTATATCCCCAGGTGGTGGTGTAGGAGAGACGGCACAAGGGCATGAGCACAGACCACAGATGACAGGACAAGAGATTGAACTCACAGACTTGATTCTTCTACAATTGACACTTCTCTGTTCCTAAGAGTGGAGCCCTCGTGACCCACACACCTCACACCAGGTCCTGTCCCTCAACACTGTTGCCCTGGGGATTAGGTTCCACCCTGTGAACTTTAGGGGAACACACTCAAACCACAGCAGGGAGAATATACTGTGGCCCAGTGAGGTCAGACCTTTCAAATAGGATCTGGAGATCAGGTGAGGTGAAGGTCAGCAGATGCCTACCCGTTGGCTTTGAAGAACCCAAGTGCCATGTTGGGAAGATGGTATATCACATCCCCCTAGGAGCTGAGGCCTTCGCTGCTACAATCATAAGAGTCGAAGTTCTGCCACCAACCAGCTGAAAAAAGGATCACGGATGAGACTGAGTGCCAACTGACACCATGCTTTAAGCTAAGTGAGACTCTGAGCAGAGGACCCAGCTTGCCTGTGCCTGGCCTACTGACACACAGAGATAGTGATAATAGATTTGGGATGTTTCAAGCTACTAAATTTGTTGCAGTTTATTATTCAATGATAGAAAATGACTGCAGTTGTATTTGGACAGGACAAAGCACAGTGTTGCTGAAGGGATTCCAGTCCAATGCCACTCCCTCCACCCCTCATTTCATGCCCCATGCTGGAGGACAGCCATGGTGCTGACTGGCTCAGGCTTGGGTTCTCCATGTGGCAGCTCTTAGCGATGCATGACAGGGTGACAGAAGATCGAGGGTGAAGGGGAAAGACCGACAGTCAAAGATGTTTCCCTCTCCCTGCGGTGGAGGCCGTCACAGAAGTGTGGCAGGAGTTTATCTGCCTGTGCTGACCTGGGATTTCCCCAACAAACTCACTTTACAAAAGCCACCCAAAGGAATAGACAACATATATACCATAACTGAGAAGGGCAAATTTGGTGGCTATCTTGGAAGAGTGGACTTCTCTACACTGACTTGGTGATAGCTCTCCAGGAAGAGTAGCAGGTGGCAACCTCAAGTAAGAACAAAGATAACACAAAATGAAATTTCTGCTTGGCTGGGCATCCTGATTCTAAGATAATATCTCTGTCTTCTGAGCCTCCCTCCACGCTTTGTCCCCTAAAGGTCATGGATAATGCTTATTCCAGTAGCTCTGAAGAACTTCAGCCTGAGTGACAAGCTCCCGCTCATCCACTAAGGCGGACAGCCACCCTCCCGTCCTATCATGGGGGCTCACAGTAGCTTGCACCATGTTGGCTGGGCCAGCGCTCGGGGATGACAGCTATTAGAGAGAGACGGCTGCAGGGTCTGGCGACTGGCCCGTGTCAGCATGAATCACCCGCCTGGGTTTGTGCCCATCATATTATAATGAATTGCTTTGGAGGAAAAGATCAAACAGTGGGGAAAGCCTCAAGAGGAAGAACACATCTGCTCAGAACTCCCGCCCAAAATGTTATAAAGTGTTTTTGTTTATTAAATCTTTCAAGTCTGAAGCTGGTTCAAGGACAATTTAACAGCCTTGTGGTGAAGGGCAGCAGGGATAAAGAACCAAATAAACTGCCAAAGCTAATTAAAAATTAATACACACCCTCCAGAAAGCCATACAAAATTACGGACGCTTTCAGCAGCATAAATATCTAAAACAAATTTATAAATACTATATATACTTTAAGATTGTTCCTTTACATACATTTAAGACAAAAGGAATCAAACAGTGTATAATGATGCTTATACACAGCCATGTGTGATCCCAGTTGAGGTCTATTTCTAAAGATTTTAAATTGCTCACTTTATACTGGATTATAAGAGTGTCCAATGAACAGAGTTAAAATTTCAATTTTGGTGTTATGTCCTTGGAATTCTCTTTGCTCTCCAGCAATATTCTCTAAATTTCAGTGTTTAACTGTATCACTCATTCTGATCCTATACAATGAAATCTGTGGTAGAAAAAGGTGGGGAGAATCCTGTAATTTCACAAGGCTTGAGGATCCTGTAGTAGGCCACTACTGTCGTCCTGCTAAATGATTCCGATCACAGGTCTTGTGTAACATACTTTTCTTTCCAGGACTGTTCTGTAAGCATATAATACTATCCATGAAACGCCAAATGCTCATTTGCTGGAACTGTGAATTCATGCTGGAATTTGTAGGAAGTGATTACTCCACAAACCGGTAACCAGGATAACCAGATGCTAAACCAAGAATCCACAACTCTGCCTTCCTTTCTTCTGTCCCTCACCCTGTTCCTCCTCATGCTTCCTTCCTTGCTTTGCAAAAAGGCAGATAGTTCTTAAGACCTTGCAACATCCCAGGAAACTGGACAAAGAATGATCGATTTGGACAGGAAAGGAGAGCCCTCACCACAGAGTTGCAAATAGTTCTCTTTGTGGTGGGTTTGCATAGGAAGTCCTCTGAATGGGTTCCCCGTCCCTGTCCCTTACCTCCCCACGTATTGTTAAAGCAGCAATAGGAAATGCCCATCCAGAGGGTGGGACAGTGAAAGGGACTCTGAGAAACTGACTCGGAATTAATGGACCTCTTTCTGGTGGGACACAGGTAGTTCTTGACTGTGGGCACCAATGCTGGTGGACAGTGGGCGGATTTTCCAAGACATACACATGGTTTCGTTGCACCCACAAGGACAGTGGGCCCTTAGGAGCAAAGAGGATTGAATCCATGACTCTGGGCAGACATTAAAATCCATGAGTGGTCGAGTCAAGTCCCATACACAAAATGGCATGGTACGAAGTATGAACAAACATACATGTTTAAAAAAAGACATTATTACACTAAAAGATACGTTGCCATTAATCCCCTGCAAAATACTCCTCCTCCCTTCAAACACACTTATGGCACCATCTTTGCCATTTTATGAAGCAGTTCTGGAAGCCCCCTTCCATGAGCATCTTTTGTTACACTGTTGTAGATGCTTCCGTGTCCTGAGTGCATTCAAATTGTTTACCTTTCACAGACATTTAGACTTTCAGGAAGAGCCAGAAGTAGCACAGTGGCAGATTCAGTTAATAAAGTGAACAAAGACACACCACTATGTTTTTATTTAACAAAAATTTCCTTAATTGAAGAAATCTGTGACATGGAGCTTATGGTGGATGATACAACCATTTGCCCATTTCTCGGGTCATTTTTTACACACTATTTCTGAAATGCTGTATAAGTCCTTATAATATTCAGAATTCGCTGGAGCATTCTTGGGTACAAACTCAGCTCACACAATTCTATCAAGGTCTAAACACACTGTTGAGTACTGACTGACACTACTGAGAACTCAGAAACTGGGTCTCAGGATCACAACCACAGCACAAGTTTCATTTTCTGGGACGACATTTCTCAAGAAGCTGGAATCTGAAGTGGCACAACTTTGTAACTCCAATGCAAGGCAAAGTGTTGTTTATTGTGATCCATGATTTACAACACACTTTAAAACACACCTTTGTCAGCCAAAGCTCACAACGGACTAACTGCACTGAACAAGATGAAACTCGTCACACAGCAGTACTGAGATTCTGCACACTGCTCCCCCGTTGAAGATCCTTGCCTTTCCACCGGATAGAACGAGGCAGCGGCCTTAAGCATCTGTTTTTAAACCACGGCTCCTATTTGCACATAACCTATGTACATCTTCCCATGTGTTTTAAATCATCTCTGGATTACAGATGATACCTAATGCAATGTAAATGCTATATATAAATAGTTGTCATATTTTTAGGGACTTGTGACAAAATAAGTCTGCATGTTCAGTACAGACACAATTGAAGGAATTTTTCTGGATCCACATTTGGTCCAAGCCATGGAGACAGAACTGAGGGTTGCCTGTAGACAACTAGCCTGCTTGCCTTCAGGCTTAGTGCTAAACAGGGCAACAACTGCTCTCTCCATGCACAAGGGCTGAGCAAGCTGCTGCAGGAACAAAGACCCGAGACATCCCACGTGTGGGGCAGAGGAGGAGGAGGGCAGAAGGACAGGGAGTCTTCATGGCTTTGCTTAGGGACCTGGGTGTCTGAGTCTCCTGAGGCTGCCTGTCTTCCTAGAGGCGACATGGAACTGAGCTTATTTGTGCCTTAGTTTGTGAACCACACTGAGTGAGTGGTGATCAAACAATGGCATCTGGAAACCCCAGGGGCAGAACTAGGGCTCTGAGCACAGCTCTCCCCCTTGCAGCCATAAAGATCCCCCTTTCCCTAAACCTGGTAGAGGCTAGGAGTCTGCTTTGATCTGCCCATGGTGCCTTCCAGGACCCCCAATGAATGTACAAAACCACACAGCCTACCAAGTCCTATACACACTAGGCTTGTTGCTATAACTGCATACGTACAATAAAGTTTAATTTATGAACTAGGCAGAAAAAAGAATCATCATCAATAACTAATAAGATAGAATAAGTACACACAGCAATACAGAATAATAAAAGTTACTTAGAAACGATGCATTGTCCATTTCTGGAATTCTCCATTCGATATTTTTTGGGCCAACAGCTGACCAGGTAACAACCACAGAAAGTGAACTCACAGATCATGGGGACCAGTGCAAGCCCCCAGCCGCCCCACATCTGGACTGTGTCTGAACAGAGGTGCCTTGCTAGGCTGGACTTTTGCTTTCTAAAGGTCAAAGGAATAACTGGCTAAGGTTCCAATGGGAAAAATCTTATTATAGGACAAGAATGAGGTGCCTTTTGCTTCTCCTTTCACACTATTAACCATATGTGTCTTCTCCCCAGATCAGAGTCTTGTTTTAATAACTAATTCATAATTATAAACCACCTTCAAAATCTGTACAATTCTTAGCTTTTGCATTTCAAGAATTCATTTTTTTCTTTAATGTTCAGTCATTAAGATACAGACCCATGAAATATCAGAGTGCTTTTTTTTTTGCAGAAGAATTAACTGAGGCTAAAAATGGTGACTTAAAAACCTGCACATGTGCACATTTGCATTTTTCTAAGAAAAATACACAGCCTTAAAACTGGGGTAAATACAGAGAAATTCAGAAAAAAAGTGAATAAGCCCATCAACGCCTAAATATTTCTACTATGGACACATTGATAACTAAGTCTTCAAGTCTTAAGTATTCAAGAAAGGATAAGAACATAGACAAATGTTCAAGCCAATTACTTATTTTTGCAACAAAATAGTTTCATGAATGTTTACTGATTTCCCTGATTTTTATCCTTTAAAAGGTTTCTGGAGTAATACTAATGCAACAAGTACTCTGCTCAAAAATGTTTTTTATTGTTTTATTTTTTAAAAGCTGGTTAAAACTAGTTAATCAGTGTTCTGAATAATATGTTAGATTTAGATTTTGAAAAGATATTTAAAAGTTAAGCTCAAATGAATGGCTTTGAAAAAAACCTGTTTTTTCATTGACCCTTTAGGTTATCTTCTTACCATACATAGCCACAACTATAATCTTTATAATTCCACAAATAAACAGATATTAGAGGTATGTCATCTCAATGTTAGTTGCTTAAAATTTCTTCAACATATTCAATGAAGATATCAACTGGAATAAAATTAGAAAATTAATTCTGAAACTTTTCTTCAAATATCATTTCTTATGTTTTATCACTTCCTATGTTGCTTTGTTCTTCAATATCTGTGCTAAGAGCCAGGAGTAATAGTACATCGTTATAATCCCAATACTTTGAGAAGCTGTGGCAGAAGGACTGCAAGTTCAAGCCCAGGCTCAGCCACATAGCAAGACTTTGTCACAAAATAAAAAATAAAAAAAGCACTGCAGATGTAGCTGAGTGCAAAGGCCCCAAGTTCAATCCCCACTACCAGTAAATAAATAAAGGAATATTTTTAGAAATCTGTGCTAAATGAACTGCCAAACATTAGCCTACTTTAAATATGAACGCTTAAGAGGACAGCTAAAGAGCTTCCACTTCAGTGTCATCTTTAAATAGGAAATCTGTAGTCAGCACATGGACACTTTTTCTTTTCTGTCATTGGCATTTCTGTACGTGTATCTTGTCCTGACATTTCCTTTTCTAAAATGACTGTACTGTTGGCTCCTATTATTTATTTTTGTGCGTTCTTTGTAGCCTTTTCTTTTTTGCCCCATGAACAACTGTGTGCCCCAGGATCCAATGCATGTCTACACTAAAAAAGCTTTATGTCCAGAGAGAAATGAAGCGTTCAGATGACCTTCCTCCCCACGTCCAGACTGAGAGTGACATTTGCCATGTCACTTGCAGGCCCACAGTGGAAAATGCTGGACAGAGAGTGAATCTAGCCTCGGAATCCCTGTTGCTTTGTGCAACCCCGACAAAAACATTTAGAATATTTATGACCCATAAAATTTATCTCTAAGTTGAATCCACAATTTTTAGGCCAATAATTGTATGCGAGAGTAAAATACAAAGAACACATCTTAGAAGTAGTATGGCTGAGTATTCCAGAAATGAGCAGCTAATGTAATGAAGCTACTTACATTTGGGTAATTGTCCAGAATATCTGACCATTTCACCCCTCCCTTTCCAAAGCTCGCCCTTCTCAAAAATGATTGAGAATGAATATAAAGACGAAGCTGTGTGTCTGAAGAACTCAAGCCTTGGTTTGCACTGGTGTGTTTTCTTAAAGTCGCCTTTGGGATTGCTTCCAATTCTCCCCTAAGGTGCAAACTTGACTCTATTCAAAGATGAAAAGAAACAAACAAACTAACTAAAAATAATAAGTGGCAGCTCCAAAAACTACTGAAAACCCAGTTTACTTGCCATTCAACTGTGATCAACTATCGCCATCTGCTGGTTGTAGTTAGGAATTTTTTTCAAAAGAATGCAACACACTAATGTTAACATTCTGATGCGTTGTGTGCGTGTGTGTGGAAGTTGGGCAATAAACTTTTCAAACTTCGAAGTCGGTATTATTTCAGCACCTATACTAAGTCGAGCCTCCACAAGCTATGATTTGGCAGAGGGACTTCTGCTGCTGTGGTCACTGTCCTGGTCAGGCTAAAATGGAGGCCAGCTGAGTAGCTGCACCTGGTAAGGAAAACCTTGGATCAAGGACAGGGTGTGTGGGCAGCACACAGGAACCGGCTATCTCTGAGCGCTCAGGATATTTTCCCTCTCATGGGACCAGAGGTGGCTGCACTCTGTGGATGGAACTGTTTCCTTCACCATCTACTTTTCAAGGTGTTCAGATTAACTTCAGTTTTGTAAAGTTAACCCCAGGTACTTTAAGCAACAGGTCCTCCTCCAAGGGCTACAGCCCTGCCTAAGGGACCAAAGTTTCCCAAAATTCAGCATTAGCCACGCTACTCAGAGAGCTTTACTCAAATGTGTGCTTCAACCTCACAACATCAGCAGGCAGCTATGAGTCCTTTTTAGTAGAGGAGGAAAGTGAAATGCAGAGAGGTTAATGACAGAATTGCTATGGGACAGAGCCAGAAGAGAGCCTGGACCAGAACCTGATTCCATGAGCCCCAGTTTTCCTCACTAAGCAACACCGTGCTCTCTGGGGAAGTCGGTTTCTGTCCACCTCTGCAGTACAGCACACAGCTCTCAGCACTGCCCTTTCCGGGGGGAGCCCGGCATGAGTTAAAGTCTGTCCACTCCAGTCCTTCTCTGTGACACTTCCCTTCAATATTTGTCACCAAGAAATTATGCAAAAAGCTCGTCAGAATTTCTCTTTGCTTCTGACCACTCAGAATCTGCCTGTCCTATAAAATCTCATTTGGCAGTTTATCTGCTTTGTGTCCCCTCTGATGCTCACAGAAGTATGTTTATTTGCCTTTTCTCCACAGTTTGAGTGCACTTTTAGGAGACAGAAGTGATTCTTTTTCTTCTGATGCTTTCACATAAATGCTACCCAGAGAAGTCCAGGCCTTAGGAAAAACTTACCTGTATGTACCCTGTTACTGGGTTCCCTGGACAATGATACTTACTTTTCTGTTGTACAACTTTGCATACAATAATAGTTCAAAGTAGCTTCCTGAGGACATAAAATGTCTACTAAGAAACCAGCAAATCTGTACTTACTCTTACGGTCCCAGATCCTGCAAGTTCCTTTTCTTCCAATTCATGTTCTTCTGTTTTCCTTTCCTTCATATTTATGTTCAGTGACCACTGCAGCTGGGGCTCTCTGGATACGGATGTTGAGACACATCTGGAGTAGATGCCATCAGGAATCAGCAGCACTGTGGGGGACAGAGGGCCTGGGGACCCTCACTTACGGAGCAGCGTGCTCCTGAGTGCATGTCCCACAGCAGAGTTGCTCCTGAGTGGTGAGTGTGGCCAGACCGCATGCAGGCCCAGGCTGTGGGCTGAGCTAGGAAGAGGCGAACTCTATGAGGCAACCCTAAGGAGGTGACTGTCAGGCCTTTCTCCAGCTTGCTCCCTGCTGCTGGGCAGCAGGACCTTCCTTCCACAAAGGGCCATGGATGCCACATTTCCCTGTCAACCACGGTGGCAGGAATCCTGGCCGGAACTCACACGCAGTGCAGTTTCTAACATACTCCACAGCACACCGCTCGCAATGAGCCAGGGGCTCTCCTGTTCATAGGTGTAGAGACCTTCTGTGTTCAGTGGAGGATGTACCAAAGTACAGCACGCCTGCCTCCGTGTTCACAATCCATGTGTGTATCTGCACCTTTGAGAAGCTGACCGGAAAAGAGAGGATGGCAAGTGGGGAGCCCCACCTCTCCGTTCCCCAGAAAAACCTCAGACGAGCTTCCAAGTCGTCCTTCAGTTCTTCTATCTGTAAGGGGAGGGACCTGCTTCCATCCCTCGGGAAGGAGACAGGAAGCGCCTGCTTGCTCCTGACCTCCATCAGCAAATTAATCCCTCATGCCCACTGCGTGTCAGTTCAGGTCCTCCGCAAAGCAGCTACCTGTAGAGAAACAGACAATAGGTTGGGAGAAACTTCTGTGAAGGGTATGGATGAGAGGGGTGCAGGGGAAAGCCTGAGTCCACAGGGAGGTCTGATGCCTAGGGAAGCAGAGAGGGGCGGAGGCGGCTTGGGCAGGGTGGCCTCGAAGGGCAGCACAGATCCAAGAATGTCTCAGCCAGGCCTGGGGGCAGCTCCAGGGCAGAGACGGGCACTGCAAGGAGCCCTGCTCCAGGCAGGGATAACCTCCTTCTTGCTCCCTCCTTGTGTTCCCACAGGCTGCGAAAGTCCAGGGCGAGGGCGTCCACCTCATGACGCAGCTATGGATTGGAAGGTGCAGAGTGCTGTGAGCTAGCAGACTCCTGGCGGAAGGTTCCCTCTGATGGGAGACTGAACATGCACTCTGGCAACCGCTACCAACACTGACCTTGCAGCTCAGAACCTCAAGAATGTGTTCATGATTGTCCTAGGTCAGGCTGCTGTTAATAAATAAACCACAGACTGTGGCTACAGACATTTGTCCCTTGCAGTTCTGGAGGCTGGGAGCCCAAGCTCAAAGTGCTGGCCGACTAGCCATCTGGGGAGGGTCTGATTCCTGTGTTGGATCACCATCTTCTCATTGCTTCTTTTTACAACAGAGAAAAAGAAAAAGATGAGACAGAGAGAGAGAGAGGGAGAGAGGGAGAGAGAGGGGGAGACAGAGAGAGGGGAGAGAGAGATGGAGAGAGACACAGAAAGAGAGACAGACAGAGGGAGAGAGAGAGACACACACAGAGAGAGACACAGATTGAGAAAGACACAATAGGAGAGAGAGAGAGACACATAGAGAGAGAGACAGAGAGGAAAGCTCTAAATTCTGTCCTGTCTCTAGAAGGACATTAATTCCATTCATGACATTTCCACCCTCAGGACTTAGTTATTTCCCGAGACCCCAGTTTCTAACATAATCACATAGAGGCTAGAATTTCAACATGCAAATTCGGGGGAGACACGAGTATTCAGTCCGTAGCAAGAGTGAACTAAGACAGATAAGCAGGTCAATTCCCTCCATTTCTCTTCAATACTCAATTTACTCCTGATCCCAGAGTCTCCGAGTACACTCTCCAAATAGAAGGGAAAATTATGCCAACTGACCAAAAAAGGAAAAGTATCTCAACTACCAGAAATATCTAAGCATATCTGACCATTCTAACTCTAATGAGAACTCAGCAGTCTTCTCAGTTACATAAAAGTAGACAAATGTTTAATAAATAGCACCCGTGGGCCAGATCCTCCGTAGCACCAGCACAGACAAGCTAAATCAAGCAGAATCTTAGAAGACTGATAGGGTTTGGCATCTGGGTAACATGATGATATCTGTTGGTGATTTTTATGCTTCCAGTCTTCTCTATAGTGTTCATTTAGTGTTACCATTTTTGTTTGTGTGCTTAGTTTTCACCAAAGCAATATTTATAATCAAGGAAGGAGAATCAGCAATAAAATCTTGTGATGGAAAGCAGCCACTATCTGCCTTCACTCCATGCTCCATGAGCTGTTTCGAATCCTCTTTACTTGAAGAACCGATTTCTGTGCGTTTTTGTTGTACACTGCTTGGTGTTTCATTCATATTCCCCAATTACTATGCGTCTACTACTGTTTCTCTCTCGAGGAGACCGTATCTCTTGCCGCTTGCTATGTTGATCTCCTCTACAATGCCAGGAGAGAATCTATTAATAAAGAAAAGGTAAATTCACGGGAAATGAGTGCAGCAAGAGAGTGGCCATCTTGAGAGAGTTTCAGAATTGTCTCAGAGGAGAAGGTCAGAACACGTTCTTTTATTGGTTCTTAGGATCTACACCCTGGTTTAAGAAATTGAAATCAGACATTAATTTTTATGTGCCAACATGAAGGTCTTAAAAGGGGTCTGGGCAAGGAGGTGTGTGATGAGGGAGACATTTTCCTAGGTGAGTCAGTGAGCCCTTGTGTCAGAGTATCTGATCTGGTGGGATTTCCGAAGGGTGACAGTGGAGTTAGGTATTGATGAATTATCTTCCCTTTCCCAGGCATGGTTTCTCTGGTACAAACAACTAAGTCATGTTGACAGCATCTTGGATTTTCGTCTTGATAGCTACATAATGTTGATGCAGCTGGTGGCAGCTCTCTGCCCACGAAGATTAAGGCTGTCTATCTCTCTGTACTATCTTCTTTCTCTGCCTCTTCTCAATAGTTGCAGCCTTGTTTTTAATTCCCCCTGTAGTTGTTTTTGATACCTTTAGGGAGCTTTTACGGAGCTCAGTGCATATATTTCAGTCTTTGACTCTTGGTTTTTGAGGTGAATTATTAAAACTGATACTTACCCTACATTTCTTGCCCACCAGCCAGGCTGTATGCCAAGATTTAAAACATTTGCACTGTGCTTTTAGCCATAATTATATTTTCTGAGCTGTCACGAATGACTGAGTCAGAAGCTTGAGACTATCAAATTGTGTTTATGTGAATAGAAATAAGAACAATAAAACTGTACAATCACTATGTGCAAAGCACAAATTTGCAATAGACACCAGCATTAACTCAATCTTCCAAATGAGGAAATGGGGACACAGATGTATTTAGTGCCTTGTTCCCAATATTTTGCTGACGACGTTTTAAAAATTCGAGATCCTAGGTCTCTGCCCCAGAATGGACAATCCTGCTCAGTGGTGCCTCTCCATCTGTCCACTACCTACAGGTTTTCCTAATTCAGGCCCATCTCAGAGGCTCTTCTGTGTTGTAAGCATCTTCTCCCAACTCTTCATCTGAAAATTCCCACTTATCATGCAGATCCCAGCTAATGTCAGTTCCTGAGAGATCTTCTCCAGCAATTATACATCAGAAGGTTCTTCTGTTCTCTTATAGCACCCACTATGTGCCTTCCTAGAAGTCAGCGAAATTTGTAAGTATATCGTCCTCTTTCTGTCAATGTAATGACTCTGTTTCCTTCTTCACAATGAGTACATGATGTCCTGTGTGCTACTGTAGGCCCACAGCCTATGTAGAGTGTGGCAAGAGGAAGTAAACAGTTTCTCTACAAGGAACAGACTACAGAATTTGATAAATATGATTTTATTTTCCAGTTAAATACAGGGTTATTTTCAGGGAAATTCTATAGACTTTCAGTGTAAAACTGTGGAATGAATTTGCGTTCAATCTAAAACCTACGCTAGAAATTAATTTTTGATATGTATAGACAGACTCACCTCTCTGAAACTTGACTCCTAAAAGTATGAATAATGAATAAAGGAAAAATAAATAAGTCTCTGGGCCCTAGAACTTGACACTCACAATAGTTGTAGAGTGCTTGAAGCCTGAGGCTATCACAACACCCATTATTCCCTTTATTCCTCCAGTGACACTGGGATGTCAACAGGCCCTTTCTAAGGTGACCCGAGCATCAGGCGCAGGGAGGAAGCCGGCTACTTCTTCTCCAGGTTCAGAGCTCCCCCTCAGAGGTCCCTCCTTGCCCCTTCGTGGTTCACATTCGGAAGCAGCCTTCCCCAGAGGACTGTTCTGGCTTCAACAAGGGAGTTGTTTTCATGTATCCTCTGTCATTTTGACTTGTGTGTATCAGTCGAAACATTCTGATTTTAGCAGCAGTAACTGTGAACTCTTAGTCAGATATTTTTTTAACTTCTTTTTTGTCAGTACTTGTTTTCAGTACATCATGTTTGCATTCCTTGTGGAGAGTCGGTACACGTGCATAACATATCTTAATTCCTATTTTCACCCTCTTTTCCTCCATCTCTTGATCCTCTGCCCATTTGCAAAAGATCTCCTACCATCTATTATCTATCTTTTATTTTCCTCTTTATTTACATTTTGCATTTCTTGTATGAGAGAAATCATGTGATATTTAAGCTTGTATGTCAGATAGTCAATAAAGAATAAATAAATTATTCAGCCATATAGTGTTTAGTGGAGAATACAATTCCTTACACAAGATTTAGTCAACCTTTGGAAGAAGATTCATGGAAGAGGAAGGAAAAGAAATTTGAGCTGAGCCTGGATTATGGACAGGAAGCTTAGGAGAGGGAGAGTTTGAGTCTCAAAGTCCTTCCTTCAGGAGACACCTATGCAGAGAGCACTAGCAGCTGGGACACTTCTGGGAAACTACCAGAATAGATTATTATAGTCTGTGTATGTTTTTAGACGTTCTTTCATTCATTCATTCCCAACTCATTGATCAATGTACTCCATAAAATCTGCACAGATAGAATTTTAATGCTTAGCGATTCAAACCATTCAAAGCCACCTTCATAGCGCATGTGGCATATCAGTTATGTTAGATAACTGAGAATCGGCTGGATTTCTTGGGTGATTTTGGACTTGAGTCACAAGAACTAATAGTAACAAAGTTTGCGATTCTAATGGCCTTAACTCACATTTCCTAAAAGTAGAGTCATGTGGGAAATTGAGAGAAAATAAATACTCCAAAATTAAACAATTCATACGTTTCAAGCTGCACTGTATTCTGAATGGCCTCACAAAACCTCACACTTCTTTCGTCATCACAGCTGGGATGTGAATTGTCCCTTTGCCCAGCGTATCCACTCTGTACACATCACTCGCCCACTCGTCACTTGGCAGCCCTCTCAGTTCTCATACCCGGCGGGGAAGAACTGTAGCATTCGTGTTCCAGTAACCCTCATGCTACCTAACAATAGTCTGAAATTATAAGAGTAATGATGCTGCAATTTGGACATGCCCTAGAAAAGCCATAAAGTGCTTCTCTAAATGAAAAAGTGAAATTTCTCAACCTAAGGAAAGAAAAAAATACACTAAATTTACTAAAATGTAGGAGAATTTATTGATGTTAATATCTTACTATGACTAATTTAGAAATCACATTTTATAATAGGTATGAATGTCTAGGAAATAACAAGCTTAATACTGAACCTAACCATTAAATTTGGTTCGGTTCTCGTCCGATTCAATTTGCAGCCTGATTGTGGAAAGAATGAAGTTTGTGACCCGAGGCACTACTGATGGTTTCAGGCATACCCCACAGGTCTCGGAATGTTCCCTCTGGATAAGGGAAATGACAGTGCGCGTGTTTTCTTGGGGACGAACTCTCAGGAGCAATGGAGTAAGGGCAGCACTTGGGACAGAGGATGGAGCTAGGCAAGGATGGGCCTCTGCAGACCTTCGGCCGACTCCAGCAGAAGCCAGGACCACTCACCGACCACAGATTTGTCAACCTGGGCCAAAGGAAGAGGGCTGGTATTCTGCACATCCTTGTCGCACACTCTTTGGCTGCAGGGTGACTGGGAAGAAGAAAGTGGCTGTGCACCATCGACAGCCAGAATTCCCAGCAGCCGGGGCACAGCCACACAGTCCAGGGAAGGAGACTGGATCTGGGCTGGGAACCAAAAGAATCTGTCACTCTGGCTATGTATGAACACGCAGGGATTCATCTGCAAAAATGTGACAGATTCACCTATTTTCCTGAAACATCAACCATTATCCTCAAAATGACTTAGCACTGTAATTATAAATCTGGTAAATATAAGCTAAATTTAGGATAACCATTTTCATTCATGTTTGAGTGACAGTAAGTCATACATAGTCAGTGCATTCTTACACAAATTCCTCCATGTAATTAGTCTCTCTTTTAAATGTTCCAATCAGTACATCCTCCTCCTTTCTCATTCATCTATCATGTAAATTTTCTACCGCGCTTAAATGGATGATCACACATGGAGAAGAATTTGAGAGTTCTAGAGAAATGCAAGAAGCCTCATAACTGCAGGAAGTTGAAGACAGAAGTAGTGCAAATTAAGACCTTCCAGTTATCCCCAATCACTACGTGCCAGGTTCGTCTGGCCAAGATTATGAGAGATCAGCTAAAGCAGCAAAGGCACAGCCCTGATCACGGAAGGCCTTGACTAATATGAACACAGGTTGCTCACTGTCTTAAAGGCAAAAGGTCTATCGGTTTCCTTGGATTGCCATAACCACGAACTGGGTGAATGGCTTAAAATAACAATAATTTATTCTCTCATGGCTCTGGGGGCCAGAAGTCTGAAATCAAGGTGTCAGTAGTACTGTACTTCCTGCAGAGGCACTATGGGTAAATTCCATTCTTGCTCTTCCAGTTTCTGATGGCTGTCAGCAATCCTTGAATACGGCTTCTCCTCTCTATTCACATCTCTTTCTCTGGGCTTTTGTCTCCCAACGCTTCACTCTCACAAAGACTCACCCAGATAATCCGGGGTCAGTTCCTCATCTCAAGATCCAATTTTCCTTTTTATGGCAGTGTAGTACTCCATTGTGTAGAAAAACCACATTTTCTTTAGCCATTCATTGGTTGTTGGGCATTTAGGCTGTTTCCAAGACTTAGCTATTACAAACTGTGTTGCTATAAACATGGTTGTGCATACATCCCTGTGGTATGAGTCATTTGTATGTAAATGGATGTTCCTTGAGAATGTACTATTAAGTGAAATAAATCGGACACTTATGAGTACACATCGAATTGTTTCTCTGATGAGAAACCATGGATGTAAAAAAGGACGAAGAGGTGTAATAGATATAATCTAAAAGGAAGATACTATCCCAAGGAGAGGAGCATGGGACAGAGGGGGGGGAGAAGCGGGAAGGGAAAAGAGGGATAGAAAAAGGAAAGGGAATTCACGGAGAAATGTGAATGTACCTGCTGTAAATAGGGAAGAGAATAGAGGGGAGGGGCAGGGAAGAGGGGGGAGAACAAAGGTGCATCATGTACAGGTACAAAATAAATGTGATGAATGTAACCATTATATGTACATTGTACCAATACATGTTCTTGGTTAAAAAATAAAAAAAAAAATCAAAGATCCATTTTCCCACTTGGGTAGTGTTCACAGATTCCAGAGGTGAGAACAGGGATGTATCTTTGACAGCTGTTGCCTGACTACCATAATGGGGATATGTGTAATGATTTAAACGAAAGGATAAACAAGATCAATTTTATGATTTAGGAAAAGCAAAAACTCTACAGCATAGTAAATGTGTTATACAGAGTTAATATTAAAATCAAGGAGAATATATAGGAAAACTAGTCAATTGTTCAAATGCTTAATGGTAAGAGATTATATAAAGGCACTGGTGGTACACAAAAAGAGTGGTCAAAAATTAACTGGCAGAGCTGAAACACAGAATGCATGTAGATATGAGAGAGACCTAGGAGCCCATGATGAATCCCAAGCTGTTAGACTGTGGAGTTGCATGGACTGACCTTTTACTAAAGCAGGTCATACACGGAGGAGGAGAGGCTTAGTGAGAAGAATTTCAGGTTCAGTTTCATCAAAGGTGCAGGAGGTATCCAGCGCAAAAGGGACAAAATCCAGTATGGTTGTAATACATCTCTCCAGAAGATGGCTCTCATACCTTTTCTTTGCATCTCATTTCCATTTGGTTGGAAAAACAACTGCAAGTTCACAATGCCACAACGCAGTGACACAATTTAAGTACCTCTCAGCAGACTTCATGCCTGCAATGTAGAAATGACTTCCTGTCCTGTATCCTTGGGGAACCAGGACATTGCATCTGGATGACAATATTCTACACTAAATGATCAAGGAGGGAGTCATATTGATGAGCACCGCTATGTGTGCTGATCTCTAGCAGCCTGCTTGTAATTCCTGAATGCTGTGAACTGAGGAGTAGCTGTAAGATAAGCAAGTCTAATACACCCTCAGGTTGCTGTGTACCCCCAATGTCATCTAAAGAAATCTTCTAAAAAGGTACCTTCCGTTATAGCAATCTCGAAAGGTGAGAATGTCCTGAAATATATTTGGGAGAGGTTACAGAGATAAAACAAAGCAAAACAAACAGAAACCAAACCACCTTTAGGTTTCCTCCTCAATTCCTGACCCACCGAGGGAATGATGGGAATTAAATTAATTGGATATAGATGAAATCATCACTCTGTTACCATTAACATTATGTTTGAAATTATGACTTCCATGAGAGCTTTAAAAAAGCAAATTTCCTAAAAAGTTATCTGAAGTGAATTCCTTGGAGCAACCCTAAAACCAAAGGATAGTTTGGGTCTTCAAATGGACTCACTGGGCCCATTTGGAACCCTGGTAGCACATGTGCCTTTTTCCCAGTTGCAATATTCTTTGGATTTGAGCTCTCAGAAAGTGAGGCTCTTCCACAGGGCCTTCCCTGGGCTCTGAGTACTTTGCTGTCCACACAAAAGCAGATGGACCTGGCCAGCCTGTGATCAGTGCCTGTAAGTGGAGGGGATATGGGCCGACTTCCTAGACTCCAGGATAACGTTGAGGTAGGACACACAGTTTCCTGGGGTCAAGAGACTCTTCTGTTTGGGGGACAATACTGTTGCTAGATTTCCTTCTGTCTCTTTCCTGCTTCAGTTACTCCCCTCCTGGCTTCCCCCAGGAGTATTTCCTATTTACATGGCCTGCACACCCATCCCTGTCTTGGGGTTCACCTCTGAGGGACCCACCCAACTTGGAGCTGCCGAACAGATTCGGAACTCCGTGTCCGCTTCACTTTGGCACCTGTGAGCAGCTCTGCTTCCTCCTGCTAAGCCTTTCCATCCCAGACCCGTTCAGATGTCACTTCTGCATTGGCAAGATTTCCTCCCTTTCTAGTTGAGTGCAATCTCTTTTGGAAATCATGAAAACATCACAGATGGCCTTATGATATAAATAATTAGTGAGGAAGACAATTATTGCTCATCTGTAATGAATCAAGCTTCTTTTTATTTAGTCATCAACAAGCCGGACATGTTACATTGTCCTTGGGTCTGCACAGCCACACAGTCGTCCTGTGTTTTTGCCTTGTGGGGTCATGTGCTAAATATTTATCTGAAATGTCACTATTCGTATACTCTCAGACTATCAGTTTCTATGTTAATATTTTTCTTGGCAGTTGGTCACAAGTTCTGCCACCAAAGCTACAGGTTTTATTTATGATAGTTTCGCTTTTCAGTGCTTTTCTTAATCTCTCCCATAAAAAGAAATTGCTCCTCTGATGATTTAAATAAGATACCCAAAAAGGAAAAATAATTCTTTCAACATCATGTTTAACCATGAGGCAGATGAGCTCTTGTTTTTATCTATTTTATGAAAGCCTCTATTTCATCAACCTCTCCAATCTTTATTGATTGAGGCTATGACAATTATTCTTTATAACTCAATGATAATTTGACTCCCAATGTGCCTCTGTAAAGACATTTTTCATCTTCTGTGGAATGATCAATGGACAGCATGCTGGACACTGAGCTGGAAACCCCCAGCTATCATTTTACATTTGCTTTGTTTTCCCTATTTGCCAAGACTGCGTTTGTGAAACTTATCTGGTTTAATCAGGAACTTATCTCCGTTTAATGAAAGGAAAGCGTTTGGCACCATGATCTCCAAATTCTACTTAGGCCCAGGGATGTATGGGTCTGGAAGCTTCAAGTAGACCTGATCAGAACAAACACATTTGCCTTTGAAAAACTGTTACTAATTGCTATTTGTATTGCTAGTTCAGAAAGGTGATCCTTGAATCAGCAATGTCAGCATCAGAGAGGAAATTGATAGAAGTATCAATTATTGACACCACACTCACTCAGTGAATCAGAAACTCTGGGGATATAGCACAGAAACCAGGTGTTGGCTGAAGTTTGAGACCAGTTGATTGCAAAAAACATAAGGAAAAATCTTCACCATGGTAACAAGGACTGAAATTTACCAAACAAGAGCCAAGAGTCAGCTGGGCATGCTGGCACACACCTGTAATCCCAGCACTTGGGAGGCTGAGGCAGGAGGATTGCTGTGAGATCAAGGCCAGTCTGAGCTACTTAGTGAGGCCAAGAGTCCTCAGAATTATTAAATGTGATTTCCCAACAGCTTCTCAAGAGATTTTAATTCAAAGATCTGGAAGAACTTCCAGGAGTGGATGTTACAAGTAAGCCTGATACTGAGAACCAGCTGCGGCCAATAGCTGAAAGGCTTCCGAGCATATGGAAAGAGTGAGGCCTCACGACTTAGTAATGAGGAAGGACAGGAAAAAGGGGTGAAGAGAGAAGCAAGTAAAGCAAGAGAAATGGCTGCACTCAGGTAAGCACCCCTCCTTCAATGCAGAGAAACCAAGACCAGAAACAGTGCCCATCTTCGTGCATGATTGTTACTAAACTTATATAAATGTGACTGGAACAAGTCATACATTAACACTTGAGAACAAATGTCATGGATTTTTCCTGCTATGCAGTTTTGCACAGGTGGCGCAATGCAACACGTGACGGAGCAACACTGCAGTTTCCTGCTCACTATAAAGGACAGGCTTTCCTGGTGCATATAAAAGCTAAGAGTCAGCAAAAAAGGGCACAATCTTTTTTCCAACTGTTACCTCACGGAGGAAGAAACAATGCCTGGGAAAATCTGCTTTGAAAATGTAGTAGGTTTGCATCCTAAAAAGATAAACCATCTGCCTCATTTCTGCTACTCTACCATCTCACTGTACGAGCATGAAAGTGGATATAAATGGAGAAGAAAAAAATTTAAATTTACACTAGAAGTCGTCGGCATTTACAGAATGTGACAGTTGTAAAATATGTCCACTAATTATCACTCCTCCTTCCCCAGTGTGAAGCCTGATATGCCTCTCTTTGCAGCTCAGATTTAGTGACCGAGTCCTAGTAGATAGAATATAGTGGTAGTAATGGTGTATGACCACAGGGACCGGGTCGTAGAATTCACTCGGCTTCTGCCTTGCTCTCTGACTCATTCTGGAGGATGCCAGAAACGTAAGAATACCCCAGAAGCCTAGGAAAGTTCATGTGGAGCAGAACCGAGGCCTCCTGCCAACAATCAGTCTCAACCTGCTAGCTATACCAAGGAACCAGTTAGGAAGTGGGTCCTGCAGCCACTAGTAGCTTTCAGGTAACTACTACCAAGCATGCAGGCGAACCAATATACACGTGTTCCAGGAAAGCAGCCACTTAGCTCTGCAAATGTCAGGGACTTACGAGAAGCTGCAGGTGTTCCTATTGGGAGGACACCATGGGATGCATCCCAGGTGGGCTTTGGCAAGCTCTGCTGCTGAAGCGGAAGGCAGTGCCTGCTCCCACCAGGCCAGTGCCAGGCTGTCAGGAAGAGATCCTGAAATCATTCTGAAAATCCCGCTTTGCACTCCACAGACAGCGAGTTCCAGTCACAAGGCAAACAGCGCCAGATCTACTTTGCCCAGGAACTACTCAACTCACCGTGAGGTCTGAGAAGGATAGGGAAGAAACAGGGAACTGTAGGAACTTAAACAGCGGCTAGTTCCTTTTTTCTATAGTTCAATCTATGTCATGTTTGGAGTGCTTCAAAGCAACAAGCCAAACATGAATTAACAATCAAGACTGTACTCAAAGGCACTGAAAGCAAGGGGCACCACGCCAAGACTTTGCCAGGGACAGGACAGAGCACCCCAAACAGCATCTGCTCTCTGCGTGTGGAAGACTTGCAAGAGCAAGTGCACACCTCTGAGTGCCCTCGATGAGCTGGGTCACACTTTCTGGTATCATGTGAGATTGAACCTCTAACGGTTTATTACTGCATCATTTGTTTCTTCATCCACCAGCTCACCATGCTGGCGACATCATCTGTACAAGAACGCAGCCTTGTAAAACTCCACCACCTTGAACACTGTCAGTTACTGTGGCACAGGTAAGCGAAGCTGGCAGAGCCACACACTGAAGAAGTGACTTGGTGATACCTGACTAGAAGAGAAGGGAGCTATGATCTTCCCATGTGACATAAGAAAGAAAAGCAGCAATATCGATCAATATAAATGATTACCATGCTTAAAAATGTTAATATTTTCTATACAATATAGAAAGGGTTAGGAAGCTCCAGTCTATATTATTTTATGAGCCAGAAGTAAAAATTCTCAGAACACACAAGTCATCTGATTGCATCCCCCTGACAGCGGGGTAGAATTTTCGGATTTCCTTGATATGAGACGGGGAACCAGAGATGTATGGATAAACGTACACATTTTGACCTTTAGCTGACAGGAACAAAACAAAACAAAGCTCACTGACTTCATACAATGACAACTTACATACTTCTTTGTATCTTTTATCACATATAGGAGAAGTTCACCTTTCAGTTTAACATATGTAAGTTTAACATGTATAATCTTGCAAGCAGTGAATAGTTAAGTCATTGAGGTTAGAGAGAAAAAAACACTAGTTCTTGCTTCTTCTGGTTTCTGTGAAAAGGTATTTTCCCTGAAAACATCTGGATTCTTCTTCACCTCCTCATTCAAGGGAAAGTGAAACAGCTGGCCAGATTATTGACTTTGCAAGAAAGTGTGGGCATCCCCATCGCAGGCCTCATCCTTACCCTCCCACTTCAGAGTCAGTTTGCCTATATCAAAAGATATCCCAACATCTCCACGCAGTGACTCTCACAGAGGTAAATCAACAGAAGGGAAGCCTTGATGGTTCAGAGATGTCTATAGCTGGGATTGAAATGTGACTTTTGTGGTTCAGTAACAGAAATCCCCATCATTTTGGGGCATCTTGGACAATCTATTATTATCTGAATACTTACTGAAACTTTCATCCCCATCTGCTTAATATCTTAGACTACCCCTTAGTGGGTTCCCAGGTAAAGTGGCCAATAAGATAGCTCTTGATTACTGGTCTCTTTGACAACTTCTGTCCCCTACAAACACCAATACTGGTGAAAATACTGGCTTTAGAAGTGTTGTGAGCAACTTGAATTCTTAACTTCTGTTGTAACTTCTGTTACAACAATGATTTTACTGATAATGATCAATGTTAAACTATTACCCTAATCATGATGTCAGAAACAAAGGTGAGTCTGCCCTATATGGAAGAAACTTGGGATGTCGCTTATCATTTGAAAAAAAAAAAAAAACCTTGTAATTTCAACAATTTAGTCTTCAGAATCCCATTTCTTCTCTAATTCTAATTTTTGATAATTATCAGTATTAGGTAGCATGGATGCAGAGACTTATACTTAATGTTAATCCATTTCTTTGTCTAAAGCATCTTTCATCTTTTCTATGAATGTAAGTCTCCAGTTCCTGTATAGCTTCACTCTTTTCCCCACAATGTCTGCTCAGTCCAGGGAAGAATCTGTGTGGCTGACATGCTGTTTTAGGGTTCTACTACAGTCCAAGTACTTTCTTACGGTTGGTCAAGGATGCTCTTCTAACTTCCTGTTGTTTTCTTTCCTGCTAGTGTAGAATTGAGGGAGTGTGAGTTCTGCAGGCTCTTCCTTTAATACCAGATCCATTTTTCAGTTTGGAGGATGACGGAAGCCACCAACAAAGTCTACACAGAGCAACCTCAAGATCTCGGGACGGTTAAGCAGCAGAATTCACAGGGCCTAGGACACCCCTCTTATGAGAGCAGGTTTTCTGGAAATCTCTATTCTTTCTCATTTCACCCAAAACATTCGCAATTTTGTCCACTGTAAATTCTTTCAGATAATATCAAAGTATAATTAATATTCCATATTTTTCATTGTGCAAATTACTTTTCAGAAATAATCACTGTAGATGGCATGGTGCCATCTTTTCAAATGCCTTTTGGTGTTTTTTCAATCATTGAAAAATCATATTTATTGCCAGAAAAGCGTTGCAAAGATAGAGTTTAGTTTTTCAAAAATCAAATGAGCTTTCGACTAGAACTTTTTTGCATGTGTAGTGAAGATCATACTGTTGGAAGTGAAGACATTTGATTGTAAGAGCCATGCTTTGGGGTGAAAAGTGGACCTTCGAGTCCAAAGCCTGGTGTTTAGTATTAAGAGCCCAAAAGGCCAGACAACTCAGAGTGTGAAATTACATCGCAACCTGCAGCATAGGGAGGAAGGCACAAGAACATAAACGTGATGTCCCCTGCTAGGATTAGTAGAAATTATTGTGGGAAGAATAGTCACTGAGAAAAGGAAGTAGCAGAGTCAGGTGTCGGAGTACTTGAGAGAGGTGTGAGCTTTCCTCCACCTAAGGAGGGGTGCTGGGGGTGGAGGTGCCAATTCACCTGAGTTCTCAGACCACAGCGAGGCTGCTGGTGAGTGGCAGAAGCCTTCACCAGTGGATGACATGGCCAAAGCTCCTCCGGGTGCCTGTTAAGGCTCACAGCTGGCCTCTGATAGGAACTGCCTCTCCTGGGATAGCACACTTTTCTCCGGTGCCTTGAAAAAGCCACCTACAGCTGATGATTGATGCAGGTTACAAAAACTCAGCCCCCTCAACTCAAGGCCACTGTAGTCTACGACACTGGTCACATTCCACAGCAACTCTTGGAATTGCTGTGAGGCTGGCCTTCTGCTGAAACTATATTATCATTTCTTTTTAGCTCTTTTTGTAATCTTTTATTGCCTTCCTTCACTCCTTTATCATATCAGCACAAAATTTTGTAGGTTCAAAAATTTAAGTTTACTTTTCTGCAATTAAGTTTTCCCAGATCACTCTATGTCTAAAGTTGTCAGAAAACCTAATCTTGATCAATCCAAGTAAGTTCAATCAGGTCTGTCTTAAATTCCATGAGAAGAGATGAGATAGCAATTTCTAGTGGCTTGTATTCTTCCACAGACCCCTGTGGGAAGCGGTGTAGAAATACTGTATTACTGTGCATAGGAATCCAGATGCATGTGACTTGATGAGCTGCTGCTTCCCAAATAGGTCTGAGATAGAGTGTGTTGAATGGTACTTTTTCCCGACACAAACTCACTCTGCATCTTCCGAAATCCCCAAGTTTCTCCCAATTCTATTCCATAATTATAGCTGAATTGCTTAAGTTTTCCAGCAAGCTTCTGTTCATCAAATGCATTTCTATTTCTCTTCTGCACTGTGTCACCTTGCTTAAAAAATGCTTGCTTAAAACTGGAAAGCAGCTCTAATTTATGAAAACCAACTTGTTTGAATTCGGTTGAAAATGCATGAAAGATAATCTCATGTATTTGCATCAAACGCTCCATCTTTTTTCTTTATGAGATCTTTTGCTCATGTTCAAGTGAAAAATTTTGATTACTTTCTTTTATTGATGTGGAAAATAGAAAAAAGGGACATGTATTCCACACTGTCAGGTTTCAGAGCTCTTAGTTATGTTAGTCAGTCATATGCATAAACATCTTTAAACTATTTTCATCCATATTTACATCCACAAAATATCAAATTAAAGTGAAAGAAGTAACTTTCTGGGCCAAGGTCAAGTGAATTAACTGGCATCAAGAGCTTTCCAGATATTGGTCAAAATCCATTTGACTTTTGACTCTTTCAAAAATTTTAAATGCATCTCCTGTCCTAATACTGGGTTCAAACTTGGAGAAGAATAGTCAAGAAAAGGCATAACTGACCGGTCTGGCATCAGGAGCCTGGAGATTAGGTGGGAGTTTCAATACTGAATCCAATGCCTTCTTAAGTATTCGTGGCTTTTCAGAAAACTAAGGCATATTTTTACAATCTTTATTTTTGTGTATTTTAAAATTATTAAGTAATTCAAGAGAACAGTACTTATAATGAATAAATTGAAGACCTTTGTGTGTCCACCAACCAATTTAGCCTATAAAGTGTTAAATATTCGTGCTTTGCTTTAAATTCCTTTCTCCAAAGCAACTATAGTTATCACTCTTATTCATTTCATAATTTTTCTACCTATAAATATATTGATAAATAACATACAGAATTCTACTTTATGCTTTTAAACCTAAGTGATATCTAAACATGCTTTTTTTACTTCATGCTCTTGAATTTAAGTGCTGCCTAAATAAGCTGCTTTCCTTGTGACACCTTGCTTGTTTTTCTCATCATTTGACATAACATTCATTCCCTTGTTTCCCCTCCTGTATGCTTCAGCAAAACATTCATTTCCTTAATGGAACATGGATTGTTCCTATCTTCTGCTGTGTGTATAGAATGCACCAATGATAATTTTATGTCTGTCTCCTTGTGCTCATTGGCAATAAACTTTCTAGAGCATGCACTGTTAATTTTACTAGTTATTACCAAAATTTTCCAAAGTAATGGTAGCAAATTACACTAGCACAATTAGTGTAGGGAATTCTGATTACTTTGTATCAAAATTTGTTATATGCTATTTTTTACTAAACTAATGAGTATGAAATTGTTTTCCATGTCTGTTTTAATGTTGATTTCCTGGGTTATACCTTTTCATGTATTTATTGGGTGTTACATTTTCCTTACCTGTGAATTACCTGTTCTTATCATCTCCGAATGCTTCAATTGTTTACCTTTCTTATTACTGAGTTCTCAGTGTTTTTAGTGTATCTTTGTAGTAAATCTTTGACAATTTACATCATTCAAATATTGTCTCAGACTGTGGCTTATCTTTTACTTCCTACGGAGTGAAGCATGGACTTTTTGTTTATTGTATCAGTTATGTACTGCCTTATCACAGACCCCTCCAAAGTTCAGTAGAACAAATCCTAAACCATTTATTTGATTCACCTTCTGGGTTGCTAACTTGGGCAGGGTTCATCTCTGGTCTCTGAGGATGCAGCTGGTCTCACGCTTATTTGTGGTCACATGACAGGTCTGCTGGGGAATAGGCCAGAGGCCTCACTCATATGCCTAGCAGTTGACGGGGACTTTTGGGTGAGATACCGTGGTTCTCCTCCACGTAGTCTCTTCCCCTGCCCAGCTCAGGCTGCCTCACTTGGCAACTTGATTCCAGGAGGGGAGTGGTACACACTTCGTGTCTTTCTAGGCTTCAGTTTAGAAGTCACTGACATCAGTCCTGAGGCTTTGTATTTCTCAAAGCAAATTACAGGCCTAGCCCAAATTTGAAACTGTAAAATCACACACTCTACTTGATGGGCAAAGCATTGGCATAGTACTACAAAGAGGAGAGACACAAAATAGGAGGAATTTGTAGTCTATCATGGTTGTGTGTAGCATGTATTTGCCAACATAATTCTAAATTCTGCTTATTTTTTCATCTTGAATAACATTTCCCCACTCTAATTTTGTCATTTACTCACAGTTTTTCACTCTCCCCCTTATCCAGAGTGTTTCATCTTAACACTCCCAGTGGATGCCTCAAAGCTCAAGCAGTCCTAGACCTTTATAATAGGCATACCACATTTTTCCTATATATACATACCTGTGATAAAATTTAATTCATAAATTAGACACAAAAGAGATTACCAATAATAACTAATTGTAAAATAGAACAATTATAAAATATATAAGGTATGATTGAATACATGATGCTTATATTTAAAACAATTCTCACAGTAAAAGATGCATTGCCATTAATCCCCCTCAAAACAATCTCTCTTAGAATACTCTTCCTCCTAGTTTCAAACACATTTATCAAATTATTCTTGCCACTTTCTGAAATAGTCCTAGAAACCCTCTTTCATGAATGTCTTCATGAAATGTGATAAAAAAAAAAATTCACAGTGAATGCCACTGCTGAGTGCTGTCCAGTGCAAAGCCAGGCTTATAAAGACATTACAATGTGTCCCAGCCACCTTGTTCACCAGGTCTGACACTGTGCCACGGCTGACTCTTTCCTAAGGTCAAAATGACCTTGAAAGGTACATGTGGTGAACCCACTCAAGGCATCAAGGCAGCCACAACAATGCAACACAAGGGGACTTCCGGGACTGCTTCAGGAAGTAGTATAAGTATGTTTGAAGCTAGGGGGAGCATTTTGAAGGAGATCAATGGTGATGAATTTTTTAATGTAACATTTTTAAATTTAAGTATTCATTCTATTTTTAGATTGTACCTTGTACCATAATAAAAATTTATGTGAATGTGGCCTTTCTGTCTACCTCTCAGTATTTCTTACTGCACTGTAGTTACCTGTTGTGTGAGGATGGAGATAGTATGACATCTACGGAAGAGATGAAATGATGTCAGTGACACAGGCATGGGACACAGCGTTAAATTGCTACATGAAGGTTACCTGAACACAAGCAGTACAACTGCAGGACTGAGGAGTGACTCTAAGAGAGCTGCTAAGCAACTTACAGACAGTCAGAATACACAACATAGCTACCCTAGACAAAAAGATAAGTCACGCCGAAGCTGGGATGGATCGACCCCTTGTGAGACTGTAATACACTAATCAGAATACGTTGGAATTTAGAACTCATGGATTATTTCTGAAATTTTCCAGTTAATATTTTCAGAATAAAGTAGGTCAGAGGTAACCGAACCCATGGAAAACAAACCCCGCTGTTTAGTATCGCTCTTCAACTATCCCATCAGTGCAGGCTGTGATGGTGCGCGTATCACACTTAGCAATGACCTTGTTCAGACCGAATTCATGAGGCACCAGCAGACAAGAACTTCATGAATTTCCTGAAATTTTCCTTTCAAACTCGTTCTCCTTCCTACCTGAGTTTGGGGCCATTTATTAAAATACTAAGAACTGAAGCCTGAAGCATATGGCTCGCAAAATACCAGACTTCTTGTTGGATAAAAGCTGGATTAAAGGACATGACCTAGATGTATAACAACAGTGAGCTCCTTAGCTCCAACCCCAAACTAAACCTGCCAGCCAATCCAGAACACCTCTGAACAGTCGCAACTGAACTTTAGTGCTCACTCTCAAACTGGATTGGACGTGTTAACTATTAAAATGATAGGCATTAACACCTGATGAGAGTTTAATTCTTCACGTGTAAGCAAGTAAACTGTGAGGTGTTTTCCATGATTGTATTGAAGGGCAGATTTACTGCATCTTGCCTAACATGATCGGTGCTACTGTGACAAGTAACTACAGTATCTGACAGTGGGAACAGTTGCCATGTAATAGGCACCTTAAAAGCCTTCAACAATCAAATCAAGTTTATTAGGTATATTAGTCCAAGTTCTCCAGGAAGCAGACACCAAGCAGGAGTAGATATGCATGAGATTCATTAGAGAAAATTTTTGTAAAAGGAAAATTATTGAGGAGTCTGGGAAATCTATCAGACCCCAGATAAAGAAAAGATGAAAGAAATGAAGATTAGTAGAAGAGTTTCTGCCTGCGAGGCCCATTCTAAGGTCACTGGTGAAGCCTGCATTGATTTGCCATCACTGCTGTGACAAACGGCCAAAACTTTGGAGGTTTAACACAAACGCATTATCCTATACCTATATCCTTTGGCTTGTGACTCCTCCACTGTCATGGTCAGTAGTGTAACATCTTCAAATCCTCTTTGTCAGTCATCTCTGATCTCTGCCTCTCCTACAATATCTCTTCTCTAACTTGGACCTTCTTTCCTACCTCATATAATGACCCTTATGAATGTTTTGGGTCCACTGAGATGATCCAAGATAATCCTCCTATCTCAAGATCTTTTGCTAAATCACATCTGCAAAACCCTTTTGTCATGTAAAGTAACACAGTCACAGGTCCTGAGGGTTCAGACGGAGACATGTTCAGGGCCATTATTCATCTTCTACCAGTTTTCCAAGCTAAGTACTACTTGCCAGAGGCCTCCTGCATACCCTGGACTAGGGACCTCTTCATTCCATGCTAGTTTCACTTCTTTATAGGGAACAGCCTTGGTGGTGAGCTCCCATTCACACACAGAAATCCATCAGATGTTTTCATGGTCACTACTTGAAATTAGCAGAGGAAACAAATACATGCAGAAGTTGATTACCTTAAATTACTCAAACCACCAACAAGTTCTTTTATAATTCTCATGCTCAGAAATCTTAAATCCAACTTTCAGCAGAGTTGTGTTGCTTCAAGGGCATTTAGGAGATCATGCATTTTCTGGCCATTTCAAGCTTCTAGAGAACATCTATATCCCTTGGCTTGTGGAACTGTTTCTCTCTTTCTCTCTGCTTTCTATGTTTATATCTCAGTCTCTGACAATTTTTTCTGAAGTCCTGGTTTAGGGGCCTGAATATATTACTTGTTCTGATAGCTCATAAAATTTAGTAAATGTTCTCCTACTCTATCTAATAACTAGTTACCCCAAATAGCAAATTATTGAAAATACTCTAAAGTCACAAGAAAGTAGATAAAGAGTAACCTCATGGGCCCAATTCTGCCTACTACCATGGACGGCTATTCCTAATGACACTGAAAATCAGCACCTGAAACCAGGGTTACCCGGTAGCTCTGACCTGCTGCTCAGTAGTTTCCTCAGTAAACCACAGAGGAAGATCCTTGGAACCTCCTTCCAGATGCCAGAAAGCACAGGTCTTGAGGAACATCAGAGTTTCTTCAAGCATCACCACACATGGGCACGTGACAAAAATAGTTTGGTTCCAAAAGATTTTGACTTTGTCATAGGCTGCTATATGTAAATAAACTCACCTACATGACACATCACTATGACTATAGTCATTTGTTAAACTAAAACATCATGTATTAATATGCCATCAATGCTAGCTATCATTTATCATAATTCTAAAGAAGAAATCTTCAGAATTCTAAATCATAGCTGTCTTGGAAGCCATTTTCCCCAAGAATCCAGGGAGTTTCTGAAATAAAGCTCCACACAGACAAATTCAAATAAAAAACTTTCCCTTTCTTATCACTAGAGAAAGATTAAGAGGATAGTTTTTCAAGAAAAGACTCTACAGAGAAATAAAATACTGAATGTTCTGAGCATATGGTACCCAGGGGTTGATCATTTTCCAAAATGGCCTTACTGTTAAGAAAAATTGGCAGGAGACCTCACAAAATTATTAGGTCATACTTTCTAATATTTCCTTCTACCAGATTAAATTCTAGCCAATAATATAGGACCAGAGGGGTTTATTCCATCTCTATCCTATCAATAAAAATCTCTACAAAATTTAAAGACTCCTGCCAGTTATGTATCCAACTCATTAACCACACTGCTGTATCCCACCGTTAAAAATAATTATTTTTGGATATATTTATTTTATTTCAGAAAGACAGAAATCTCTCAATTTGAATAATACCATTTAGGTCTTGTTGGTGAAATTCCAAAATAATGAATGAGTACAAATGTTTATTAAGATGCAGGAGGTTTATTTTCTATACTAAAGTATATGCCTCAATGACAAAAAGACAGGGATTTCAGATAATACAGATGCGAAGGGGAAAAGATCAATCTCCTTTGTAGAGAAATCTGCATGAGTTTCTCCTGAGGAAATAGCAGAATATGGATTTTGACTTCCCTCCTCTTTATTCTTCACAGGGATGCAATTTCCTTCTCTACCCGGAAGACCTTTCTCCACTTTGATGTTCTTCCTGCCTGACCTCAACCTTTGCTGATGGAAGGATTGCCTGAGGCCTGAAATGATTGTTTCCCTGTTGTGGATGCAGCTTCTGCCTTGTTTCTTAAACCACCAGTGAGACATGAGAGGGAGAGAGAAAAGAGGGACTGTCTGCCTTTTTCATCTTTCCCACACTCCTCATAAGCCTTTTTTGCCCTCACTGTGCACACAAATCATTTCTTTAGAACCTGGACGCGGCCCGGAAATATTTTAAAGGAGGGCAGTGAGTCCTACAGAAGCCATTGTTTTGCTCTATGTGCTGTTTCTTCCAGGGGCTGAACAACATTCATCTATTCATTAACAACTATATCCTGGGCCACCGTTCCTGCAGTCATATTTTATTAGTTATTTCAGTTTTCCACGCTGTGTCACATGAGAGGTACATCTGAAAGAAACTTCTGCGCATAAATGTTAGTGCGCACAAGTAGGACAACCACAGACCTAAATTTAAACTATTTGGAGCATGTGAAATTTGATTTGAAGAATGAAAGCACATGGGAATTTTTTTAAAACTATAATGATCCATAGCTATCATCTTGCTTTAAGAGAATGTTTACTCTGCCATAAATTTATACTGATCCATTATACCACGGAGGGTATTATATGGAAATACATTATATATTAATATGTCTTGTTGTTATAACAGTAACCGTGATGGTAACTAGCATGTGATTGGGCACTTATCTGTGCTGGTTCATCTTGATTGTCAGGGCAAATGGATTGAGACAACCCCAGGAGATTAATAAAACACACTTGTGGGTGAGTCTGGGTGTGACATGGGGGCATGACTCTGAAGACTATAATTGGTTCCTAGCTTCTTCCTCCTGGGCTCTTCTCCTGCTCTCTGCTTCCTGGATGCCATGAATTGAGTAGCTTTTTTCAGTCATACCTTTTACCATGATGCTTCTGCTCTGGAGCCAACCAACTATGGGCTGAAACCTCTAAAAACGTGAGCCAAAATAAACCTCTTCTTATCTACGATTTGTGTGTCATATATTTTGTCCCAGCAACAGAAAGATGACTTAGACAGCATGGAAAAAAGATGTACTCTGTGGCTTTGTCTGAATTCCCTTTTAAATTCTTTCAATAATCCTATGTAGTAATAACTAAAGTGGTACTTATTTTGTAGGTAAATAAACTACCGAGATGAACTTGCCCACATCTCCTGGTGTGTAAAAGACAAAGAGGAATTAACACCAAATTTTACTGAGCTAGAAATCCATCTTCTGAACTGTTATTTTAAACAACTCTAAAGTATGCTATTCAGCAATTGAAAATGTATAGATGAGGAAGAAAGGGATGATACAATGGGGAGAGAGGAGAACCAATTTACAATCTGTTCACATATGTACCGATTTCCTTTACTCCTTAGTAAAATATTCAAGTATGTCTATGCTTGGGGTAATCAACCTCAGTTCATATGACAGAATGAGAGCGGAGGACTGTGAAAGGAACTTCAAGTGCTACTGATGGTATCGACGATGTCAAAAACTTAAGGCTTTCAACTCAGCACCTCTCAAACATTAGCACACATTAGAATTATCTACAGTTCTTATTGGAAAACACATTTCTGGGCTTTTCCTTCATAGATTCTAATTCAAAAGATCTGGGGCAGGGCCTAAGCATGTGAATTTCTACTGAATAACTAAGTGCTACTGCTACTTGTCTGCAACCCTACCATTAATAGCAACAATAAACTCCTACTCGTATGTTCAGTTTTGCCAATGATGCAGGATTTAAATCTTTAGTGGACATCATCAAAGAGCTTGATTGATATGGATCCTACAGAATGCGAACACCAGACATTCTTATTCATCTGGTAGTTTGCAGACTACACAGGAATCAATGCTAGGCTCTATATCAAAGGGTGAAAAGTTTTGATGTATGTTCATAGCTTCCCCGCCTTTTTACCAGACAGTCTGGAAAACGTCTGATATTTTAGCATTTACTCTTCTATGAGCTTATAATGATTTAATCCTCTGAGTGCTGCAGGTATTATATCCTCATCTTCATGATTCAATAAACATTTACTTTATGCATGCATGTGCCAGAAACTGTTTGCAGAATGATGCCATGTGCTAACAGAACAGCAAGGAAAAAAATAAGAAATATCTGTGCTAGCATTACTTTATAATCCACTTACCAGCACCCGTTACAGAACCTGATTAGCTGGGGTACTGCAAACCACTAGTCTTGTGCTTGTAATCCCTTTCCTTCTGGTCTTAGTCATATCGTCCTTGACAATACACTAACCAGATGGCATTAAAATAAAATGCAGACACTCCATCTGAAGATAAGGAAGTCACACTCTTCTTTCCCACCATCCCACAAGTGTTGCCTCCATGGAATTAAAGCTCATTGGCCCTCCTGCAACAAGAGGGTCTGGATGATGCCCACTCCCCACTGTGGTGGCACAGTGGTGGCAGTGATTCTGTCTCAGTTGATAAAGTATTTGGGAGAAGATTACAAGCCAATGATTGAGAGAATCAGTGTGAGAGAGATCACAGAGAACATATGCTTTAGAAAGCATCAGAAATACAATCCTATCACCTGGTACTCACTCATGTGATCATATACAAACACAGTACCTCAAGACACATTTTGTTCAACCAGTAGAACGGCTCTGATCATTAGTAAGACTGAGTGTGTTAAAATCCCAAACACATGGCCATCCACAAAAGAAGAAATCAAGAACTGTAACAGACAGATTGCAAATGTGGCTCTGGTTCTCCTCCTCTGCCTCTCCCCAGGGTCCTGTACAACATGACTGGCAGTTTCTCCCAACAAGAGGCACAAGCTGTTTCTCCAATTGCTGAATTTGAATAGACTCAAGGGTTGAGATGGCCAGAAGAAGGTGGTGAACATTAAGCAAGTCTCTTCCAAGCCTTGACCTCCAGAAGTGCCCTGTACCTCTGCCGAGTTACCACAGCAAAGGCCCCGGGTGGACTGTGGATGACAGAACAAGCGATAAACTTTACAGTTTCTTGCCAATTCTTTTAACTATTTTGTTCAGTGTTATCTATCAAAACTAAAAATTATTTTGTCCACTTTATTACTTTCCTCTTCTGGTGCTCTAACCAACACAAGGCCAATCAGTCACCACTCCACAATGTCCCATGACTTGGATAAAAGGGCCCTGTAGATCGGGGATATAAATATTCTTCCCTGGGGAATGATGCTCTTCCCAAGCCTTGCCCTACATGAACAGTCCCCCTAACGCCTGCTTCTGTCCAGCCTGATTTGTGGGTTGGACACTGTCTGGAGCCTTTTCTGGGCAGATCACATAAGAGCAGTGGTTTCCGCTTCTCTCAAAGCTGCAAAGGTCTTTAGACCCAGCATTGTTCACTGCTTAGCCCCTTGTTCTTGAGCTGGCCCCTGCTCATGGACAAGACTTGGTCTCTGTCCCATCTCAGTCCACTTCTTCTTCCTCCCATTCCTAATAAACTGACATCATGACTGTGTTCTTCATTAGTTTACCACTAAGACCAGGCTCATTGAAACTACTTTGAAAACATGAATTCAGTGAGAAAACAAATTAAAAACTGCATAAATTAATGCTCTTGACACAGAAATCACCCTTATTCCTATTTTCCATTAAAATCATGCCAATGTTGTAAAGGCTAGTCTAAGTGGCAATCATGATACATTGCCCCTCTTCAAGAGTATGTTACTTTTCTACATTTTTAATAGTTAATTATCTACCTATCTTACCCTGGAATACTATCTTATTAATGTTTGTTTCTCCTTTCCACAGAGCCATAAAGTATTTCTGGAAATAAATTGGATTTACATTGGGAATCATAGACTCAACTAAAATTTTGTTCCATAAAGAATTGGAGCAACATCTATAAGTCTTTTGGTCCTAAATAAGGGAAGTTAAACAGAAAAATCTTACTACTCTGAATATTCAAAGCTCCACAATCAGCTTGGAGATCTACTGAAGTGTGAAGAATGGAACGATGTTTCGGCCTGCGACATACAGTATTATGCTGTGCAATAAGTTATCCAAACTCAGTGGCTTCCAACATGTATTTATTTCTTGTTCATGTCTCTTCAAGTCAGCTAAGTCTGGTTTATCTAGGCTGGATTAAAGTAGGCTTGGATTCAGGATCTAGATTGAGTTCTGGTTTGACCTACAGATTTCATCCTTCTTAAAACAGTGGTTTCAAGAGGCAGGTCCTCCTCATAGTGAAAGGCAGGAATGCAAGAAGTTAAGTTCCACCAAAGGGTATATTTAAAACGACTTCCTCCACTAACACTTCATTGGCCATGCCACTTTACAGAACCATGCTCACTGGCAGTGATTTGGGAAAGTATACTCCACCTACTCCAATGGGAAGCACTACACCGGCACTGAGAGTGATTCTAGGAAGGAGTCACTAATGGGAGACATTAATAAGTGCTAGTGGTTGGAAACTTAATGAATGGAAAATAGAAATATTTGGGCTTCATTAGAGCAAAGACAAGTATCCCCATGTCAAGTTTCTGCTTCATCACCGAACATATCAAAAACCCATTATTTTGTATACAGTCTAGGTCACTGGAAAAGAAATGTGGTATTATCATTAAATCTATCAGTAGTATGCCCTTTAAATGACAATACAGAAAATACATTTCTATGCCTTTTTCTTCTGTTCAGCTGAATCGTAATAAGACTGTTTAACTTGAAAATGGCACAAGTAACTGGAAACAGCTTTGATATCAATTCATTATTGAAAGAAAATTTCAGTTCATGCATGCATTTTCTGCTTTAAAAGCTGCCTTTGAGATCAAAAACACTCTTTACTTATTTTAAATAAAATACATTACTGGTTAATATACCATATTGTGTAGATAATCTTACAAATGTGTAGGAGGTATGAATTTGCTACTACTATAATTCAAAGTCAAAGAAATGTTGTATTTCTTTATGTTCTTTCCCTCCATTGAATGTAACTTTAAGTCTGGAGGGAAATTGAATCTTATTTAATATTATGAGCTACCCTTTGATTCCCCCTTTATCACGCCCCATTCACACTACCCCCCACCCAGCAATGCCTTATATTAGAAAGTAAGGGCAGATTGATCTCCATCACGTACAGGTAATCAAGAAATTCTTAAACTCCTGCTGCCCTGGTCCCTGAAGGCCCACAGCTCTGCAGTTTTCAAGGGATCTTGGAACAAGAATCCACATAAGATGTGGAATCCTATCAGCACTCTGTCTTGCCTCCTAGAAGCATCACGCGGCCATCCCCCCTCAGATGCGCCTGTGATTTGGGGAGAGAGTGTGAAAGAGGAGAGGATCATGGGTTGCTACATCTTGCTAGACATGAAGATTTCAGTTTCCTTCCCACTCTGGCTGAAACTTCTGTTCCGTCCACTTAGCTGTGACTCTGTTCTGTGACAAGGACCCCTCTCTCTCCCCTCCAAATGAAATACTGGCCTACCTCCCAGGAGTGCCTTATATAATCTCACTGAGTTTTATCTTTGGAAACAAAACAAAAAAGAAAATTTCTTCAAGGGATTTGCTTTTGGCTCTAAAACAAGTCAACATTTTCAAATGAGGCAAAGGAACAACGGGTATTTTTTTACTGTCTTGGAAAGAGGTAGGGAGCAGCAGGAACTCTTGAGTATGAAACACACATAGTCCTCATTCTGTTGCTTATTCTATACCAATGAATTCAAAACACAAGTTAATAAATTTGTAATTATCTTGCCACGAAGCTACTTCACTATTATTTTATGTCAGATTCAGAATGAAATTACTCTGTGTGTTTCCATTTCTCCCATGCCATATTATTTTATTCAGTGAAATGGTTAATTAGAAGACTTTACTAATATGGAAACATTCTTAGTTCATTAGTTCTAATACACATTTCTATTTTGTTTTTCCTCTTGGCAGTTGCAATCTAAAGGATAGAGTTCAGAAATTAATTTTTAGTAGCTTTTAGGAAACCCTGCACACAGCAAAAGTAGAATGTCAATATCTCACAAGAGGACACCTCAGAGCTTTTTAAATTTATCTTAGAATACACTATGAAAGTACTAACAAATGAGAGCACTTATAGATTCTTTGCAATAGCTACATTCATGCAGAGTAAAATTTCACTGTACTTCATTTAAAATGGCATGCTAATTTTTATGCTTATTCCTTTAACTATTTTAATCTAATGTATGCAATTATGAGACATTTCCTTCATTGGTCAAAACAACAATTAAGCTTTTCTTCAATGCTGCCCTATGTTAATCACCAATTTATTTATATATTTATATATATGCTGCAGTTGAACTCAGGGCCTCAGTCAGGTTAAGCAAATGCTCTACCACTAAGCCATGTCTCCAGCCCAATCACTAATATAGGTTTTGCTAGGATTTATAATGTACCTTGGAAGGCTCAACATACATGAGTTCAGTTATGGTTTCTACTGTATGCATTTTTAACTCTATGTATCATCACTGATCTGAATCAATATAAAATCTATTTCTTATTTCCATGTAGTCCCAATACAATAAAAGAGTTTCTAGTGTTTGTCAAGTTCATTCTTTCAACAAGTACTTATTTAAGCCTTCCTTGTGCTGCAGACATTTTAATACTACAAGATATGATGGGACAAAAGTGACCTATAGCTATTAGTTCAAAGAAAGTTGACATACAAATTAATTTCATTTAACTATAAAAAGAATACACTAATTATTTTGAGTTTGTCTTGTTTCATTTTGGGGGGTCATGGGGATCAAACTCAGGGCCTTGCACTTGCTAGGCAGCTAGGCAAGTGCCCTATCATTGAGCTAAATCCCCAACCCCTAGATTTATTATTATGTTCTTCTCCAGATCTACAATGAAATAATTCTTATTCTGTATGAAGCAGTTATTTCTACATTTACTGATTCGATAAAGTTTTATTGGATGTGTAGCACTGTGTTACATTATACAGTCAAGAAGATAGCCACTGTCCCTGTTCTCATGTTGCTTACAGTCTTTGTTCTACAAAAAGAAACCATTAAAACACAAATACCAGATTATATACATCCTAATATGGGTATCTCATTTCAAAACATCCAAAGTGAAATTTTATATTTGGAATACTTATATCCTTTGGGATTTCTTTCAAAGCCAAATTATGCTTAACCAAAAACAATACTGCCCAATTAAGTTTCACAGCACTCTGTTCAGACTTTGCATTAATTAAGTCAGTAGTCAGTTTTGGTGATTCAATCCTTTTGGTTTCTTATAATATTTTTAATATTTTGTGCATGAAACAAAGTTTAGTAGTATGGAATTTCCTACTCGTGATATCGTATCAGCACCAAAGAGTTTCAGATTTGAGAGCCTTTTGGATTTGGGTTTTCAGAGAGGATGTTTAACTCATATATGGGAAATTTTTGTGGTCCAGATTTGGAAGTATTGTATGTCAGTTCTGTCACCTTCCTCTAGCCAGATACAGTCACATGACCACAGTTAACTGCAAAGGAATCTGGGAAACACAGACAAGCCTAAGCTTGAGTGTGGAGGAAAGAAAAAATAGGTTTCAGTGAACATATAACATTTCTCTGCCACAACTTCTTTCTGGATGAATTTTAGCTGTTCTTAAGGAAGAAACAAACAAAAAATCTATCTTCAAAGAATAAATGATTGTCCTATATATACAAGGTGAATAAAAACTGTGTCACAACCTCCCCAGCTCATGCCTAATTAATTCAGTACTTTAAAAAAAATCTATTTTGAGATAATTTACATCTATGGAAGAAAGCATAGAGCAATTGTACACTCTGTGTCCTACTTTCTGGAAGGTACAAATCTAATAAACCATACTACACTTATAGAAACCTCAGAAATTAACTTTGGCACAATGTTATTATAGATTTTACCATATTTTGTCCTCATCATATTTTCCTCTAATGACTTTTTTGTTCCAGGTAATTCCAAATCAATCAATCAATCAATCTCTTGCTCCCTACCCCAACACGCACACCACACCACACACCACACACCACACAAACAGCCCATTTCTTTTTCCTTCTTTGAGTCTCCCAATCCCTAAAGTAAAAGACACTTCTCTGTCTTTGCATATAATCATTGCTCAGATATCACCAGGCATACAAAAGTACAGTGTGACGCTCACCACACCCATGACCGGGAGTTCTGCAGGGGCTGGCGGAAGACGGCAATGCAGGGCAAAGGTGATGAGAGCTGTGATGTGGCAGAGGTTGCTGGGCTGTCACTACCTGCACTAAGGTAGTGCTGCATGCCTGAGAGCACACTTAATTTTTAAATCAGCTGTTTCCAGACACCATTTTATTCCTCTTTTCCTGGTAGGGAAACTAAATGTCTTAAAACATCATGTGAGTCATCAGTCCCATAATTAGTGACAAAATAGCCTGGTCTCCAGCTTAGACATTCTCAATCATCAGATTTCAGGGATGACTAAAAGTTCTGGAAAGGAGAGTGTGGTCAGAGGCAACCCCGGAGTCTAGTTCTATCAAAGCACTCATGAGAAGTGTCCACTAGGAGGAGGATTCACGTACAGGCATTTGAGAATACCAACAAATCAATGAGCAGATTTTAGTATTTTCTGCCTTTGTTCCTGAGTGTTCAGCATTTACCGGCAGGGAGAAAGTCCTTCACTCAGTTATCAGAAGCCAGGTAGAAAGCAGACTGTTGCAACGGCAAGAGTGGGACTCTGAACTTCGGTCCCACGTACTGAGCTCAGGCTTTCTGACCGTGAGTCAGATTCACTGCCTGTATTTTGTTACGATCTTGGCCATTTCAGACTTCTTCCTAGAAGCCTTGTTCTCCGACCTGCTTCCCTGACGTTTCACCGCCCCCACCCTCTTCCCAGGTGTGCATGCTGAACTTTGGGCTTCTGGCAATAATAATCTGCTGCATCTGCCAATGGGACAGGCCGGGCTCTGTGCATGAGCACCACCTGCGATCCAGCTTGGAGTCCATTCGGTTAGTGCCGCGGTCTTCGGCATGTGACCACCCTCAGCTTCACCTGGGGATTGTCAGAAATGCAAATTCTCAGGGTCCCACTGCAGCCTGCCTACTCAGAAATTTTAGGTGAGAAGGCACAGAAATCTGCCCTTTAACAAAATCCCTGATTTTGATCTATGCTAAAGTTTGAAATTACTGAATTAGTGTGTTGCATCTTCTCGCTCCTGGCAATGCCTGCTGGTACAATAGTTTAAAACCGGAAGGACTGTGTGTCCAGTAGCTCAGCAGTTTGGCTCACTGCATGAGCCAGGGACCTTGCTCAGCCTCTGTGCTTTTCCACTTACTCCTTTTAAAAATACACCGCAGAGCCATAATGCAGCTGCCGTTTTTCTGTGTTTGCTGATGAGTAACTAATGGAGGCTGCGCCCTCCCACGTTACTCTGAACTGCCGAGCTGACGCTCACGTGGCTTTTGTACTGAGGTTGTCCCTGTGACTGCTGAGCCTCTTCGGCACGGGATTTCGACAGCAGGGCTCCAGCACGCTTGTATCCCATAGACCCCGGGCACGGGCGGAATGCTATACACCCATCTATTTGTAATTAGACGTAATACGGATCTAACCATCAGTTACACTCGTGCTTTGAGACGGGTTATAGCTGAGGAAGGCAGAACCTTGATTCTGACAAGGAAAGACCTTCTCTGGGAACACTAAGGTCAGTGAAGGAGAGAGGGCTTCTCTGTTGTACACAAATACAAATACTTCCTATAGGAGGGTCAAGTAGTTCAGACCAGAATCTTTAAAGCAATTAACTTGGATAGAAACCATGAGATAGAGGTGGTTGCCACAGCAGTTTTCAAACACTGTTAGAAGAAATGACTATGCATATGCTGGCCTTTGAGGGATACCGGAGGACCTGAAGGTGTCACACAGAAACCACGCTTTGAAGTTGTGCCTTGGAACAGAACAGAAACTAAAGAGGCAGATGAAAGGGAACAAATAGTGAAGATGAGAGTCTTTGAATTTTCCCAGAAGCAGACCCCGAGCAAGAATTTGAGTAAAAATACTTTCATTTGGCATGTGATCCCTGGAAAGACTGGCAGGGAGATGGGGAACTAAGATACGAAAGGAAAAGAAGCAACAGGGTGTGCATCACAAAGCAAGCTATCACTATCAGCAAGTGAAATGTGGGATCTGAAGTCCTGAGTTCAAGTCTAGGCTCAGTGACTCCTCAACTTGACTCCCTTGCAAATCATAAGGCCTCTTTGTGCATCACATCCCTCTTGTATGAAAGAGACAGGACGATGCTGGTGCTATTGATAAAATGTGACTAGCTTTTATTGAATACAGACCCTGTACTCGGTTCAGTGCTAATATGTCCTCAAATTCTAGAAAGTAGTAAAATGTTCCTCAAATTTTACTCAGAGGTCAAACAGACTATATAATTTTAAAAAATAAAGGGACTTGGCACACTGTCACCCATGTTAAAGAGAGTTTTCCCCACCTATGCACAAGGCAGCAGAAAGCCTGTGCTTTAGTTACAACCTTGCAGCTTAGCTGTGAAGCGTTAGCTAGATCACTTGGCCTCTTCAATCTGCTTTTTATCTTCAAAAACTCTTTATGCTGGATATTAACATTGGGGGGTTACATGCCCAGGACCTCTCTGTGTATTTCTGTGCAACTTCCTATAATTACATGAAAGTTTACAAAAGTGAGTTGGGTTGGTGGAAATATAAATTTGTATAACCAATTGGAAAACTGTTTGGTAGACTTTGCTAAAGTCAAACATACGCATATTTGTGACCCAAGGACTCCACCCTTGGACAGATACAAATAAAAAATAGGTGTGTATGTACAATAAAAGTCATACACAAGAATGTTCACAGGAATCAAAAATTGCAAATCTAAGTGACTATGAACTGTATAACTGAATGAATCATGACCTATTCTGACACAATTATGAAAATGAACAATCTACAAGAATACGTAACAACAATAAATCTCATAGATAGGCTATTCAGTATGGCAAATCAGATGCAGAAGAGAATGGTATAATTCTGTTCAGAACATCTTCATAGGAGGCAAGACTAATCTATGTGTTTAGAAGTCAGTTTCCAGGGTGCACTGACTGGAAGGGGACATGAGGTAGGTTTCTGGGGGAACTGGTAATTTCCTGTTTCTTGTTCTGTTCTGCATGCTGGTTACCTGGGTGTGTCTACTTGTGCACTCACTGAGCTATTAAAGTATGATCTTTTTAGTTTTCTGTATGTACTCTGTAGTTTTTAAAAATTTACCTACAAAAAACCTCTCAGAGTTGGATTTGATGGATTCAAAAGAGTCATCTGGCTCTTAAAGTCCAGATTCTAAAATAAAATTCAGACATCATCCCCTCACTGATGAGATGAAGATGTTGGCCAGTTTGACAAGAGCAATGGATAAACTGGGTCTGTTCAGCTCCAACCCTTGGGGATGTCCCTTTGCCTGCCACAGTTCATTTTGCTCCCATCTGCACCCAGCACAGAAATTTTTAGAAGAAGTTCTCAGTAGCCTCATGCTCAATGCTTTTGGGTGATGCAATTTCAGAAATTTCCACAGGGTGGCAAGGATGCTATTTCTTGATCGTCTACATATAGCCTTTATGTTTCATCCTCCAATCCCTTACACAAGGTTCAGGTTTCCCTATCCATAGCTATTATCAAAACTGGATGATACAATATTACATGCTATAATATTTCTAATAAAAGCTTCACAGTCCAATTAACTTAGGAGACTAATATGTAGCTCGAGAACACTAAATAAAATAGTAAAGAAAAAAAAATCAGTATTATACCAGAGAACAAAATTTCTGAAACTAGAAAATTAGCAGAGAAAATGATCAAAGAGAGAAATAATAGCCAAAAAGATTGCAGGGTGATGGAATAAAGTAATGACGTAGTACCCTTTGTCTTCTCTAAAAAGTATCCTGGATATGTGATAAGCACAGAATACACTTAGATCGATACTACTTAGAAGATGGTAGACTACTTACAAAACTAAAATAAATGGCTGTATCTCCCCTTATGTATGCATATCTTTGCAAGGTGGTTTTCAACAACTCCTGTCAAGGAGAGAAGCAGTTTCCCAATTTAGGTTGATCCAGCCCATTTAACCAATAGAAGGGTGATCTTCTACTTCTGAATTTAGGACTCAGGGCTCCTTGTACGGCTCTGTGCTTTCTCTTGGTGACCACACCCTTTACCATGGGGATCAGTGTGAGCTGGCCTGCTGGAAGATGAGAAGCTACCTGAACCAGTCATGCCCTTTGTCCCAGTCAGCTATCTGCTAGACTGACCCACCAGTCAGCTATCTGCTAGCCTGCCCACCAAGTGACCACCAACACTTGTGGCAGACTTGGCAAAGTCACAAGACCCTCACCCAGCTCAATAAAATCACCTATTGACACATAGATTTCTTAGCAAACAATAAATAATAGTTATTATTTAAGCCACTAAGCTTCAGAGTGGTTTGTAACAGTAATTAATTCACAGCCAGATCAGAAACCTCAATTGGACCGGATTATTCTGCACTAACCTTCCTTCTCGGCACATTTTTGTTACATGGTGAGTCAAAATTTCTGTTTTCTTTTTTTTTTTATTATTTTAGTTTATTAGTACATGTGTGTAGTATATAATATTTACATTCCTTGTGGGAAGTTCGTATATGTGTGTAACACATCTTAGTTCCTTATGGATTCAGGTCTTGATAATTGTGGAAAAATTAGAAATTTAGAAAAATCAGCTTTGAAGAACTATTCATATTCAGTTGCTCATGGGTATTTTACCTTTGAAACTAGGGCAAAATTTGTGCTGGTTATAAATGGTGACTCTGGCCTGGCTTCTAGATTGGGAGGTCCCACTTGACTGACAGCTCCACATAGGCAGAAACTGTGACTTAAAAGCAATGGGTAGCACGCTAGGTTGTGTTTTCCCAGAAACAAACCATGGGATGAAAGCTCAAGTACATGGAATTTACTAGGGATCCCAGTCCCCTTAGGGAGTGAAGTGACACAGAGAAGACAGTCATAGGGGTGAATTATTATCAAATATGTTATCACTATGGATAATTAGAGTTCGATTCTTCTTAAGAACTCCAGAAAAGAGTTTAGAATTACCATCTCAAATTTATAAGGATGCTGGAATATTTAGCCTACTACTTCACATCCAGTTGGTTGCCAGAAGATCCTGGAAAGAATTTATGTTCCAATACTTCCAGAAACATGCAAGGACAGAGCAGGCTCTGACAACCAGAGAGACTCCTCAGAAAAGGAAAGAGGGGTTGTGAGTATGGGAAGCTGAGTAGAGACTGCAGGGGTCAGTGGGAAAGCGCAGAGCACAGACATCTACCACCAAGACTGCCCACATCTGGGATCTGCTAGACATCCAGTTATCCTTTCCACACATGCTCTAACCCTGACCTAACCACTGTTCTATTACAGAAGCCTATTGATATTTTCTAAATTTCAGTGTGTAAAATGAGCTCTATTTTTACTCTCAGAACACAGAGTATTCCACCTCTGTGAAGTCCTCCCTGTCAATCCTGTCTGCAGTCCCAACATTAAAAAGACAAATAGACAGAAAGACAGACAGAGAGATACATAGATAAGTAAACAGATGATAGAGATAAACTGTGAGAATGTAGTCTTTCTTCTTTAGTAACTATTATTTGCTAATTGAATTGCCTGGATTTATGAGCCGGAGCTATAATTCAAGGGGTTCTTTTTGTGTTGATTTTAGTTCCTTATGCATTTCTATAATTCCAGCATGGTGCCAGGCACATGTTAGGCACTAGTGAATGGTGACTGCCTGAGCAGATGATGTGAACTGACTGGTACTCACCAATGCTAGTAGAAGATCAGGAGCATAATGTGCATATACCCTACAACTGCTAAAAGCTTCAACTGGAATGTTACAAGCTGTGTGAAGGAAAAGGTCCGACTTGTACTGTTTGATTTTATGTCCAAATGCCAAACAAAATTCTGCAAACAAAATAGAAACTAGAAAAATACTAGTTAAATGAAAAAAAATAATTTTTTGAAATGAAAAACTCAGTACTGAGAATTTCTATACAGCAATTAATTTCTTAGATTTCCCTATATATTCTCTTACATCAGCCATAGTAATCAATTTGCATTAAATACACAAGATAGAATTGTTATATGAGTGCTATACCATTCATGGATAAGTTACACCCAATGAAAATTACATTTGAGAAAAAATTACTATGTATTACATATGAACATAAATTATTCCCAGTTTTTATAAAGAACCACAGTGGGCTTCCAAATATAATAAAATTAGATGGGGAAAATGTCTGGTCATAGAACAAATTATAGCTGATTGTTCATTATTAAGTTGAACATTATGTTGTTACCACATTTCAAGGTTATTTTATAATAAGTGAGTTTTTCAAAATAAGAATTCCAACATTTGATTTTTCACACGTACATTCTGAAGAGTTCAGCTTTACAGCTATAGTGTAGAGTTTATTCTCCACTACTGGTGGTCGATGAGTTGCTTTTGAAGGAATTCAAGAAATTGTTAGATTAAAGGTGCAGGCCGAAAAACTGAAAACTCTATAGGACCAACAGCAATTAAATTCAAACCCAGGTCAGAGTGCACTGTACCAATGTTTTAATTTGTCATTGTAAGATAGATCTAGAAATACTGAACACATCAAAAGAAAGATCTGTTGTGATGTGGGTTTTTTTTTTTTCTTTAGAGTTGCACACTGCCACAGAGCTTCTGTCATTCAAGTTATTCCAAGATCATTTTCTGTTCCTGCTGTGGCTGTGAATGACAGCTTAATATAACATGTGTATAAAAGAAAAAAAAGGCAGCGATTCTTACTTAGACTCTGGGCTCCCAAGTGCCTAATAACAGCCACAAGGAAAAACTGCATTTTCAAATAATTCTTAAACTCTACCTTAAAGTCTTTTAGCATTTATTCTCACTCAAGTACAAGTGGATAAATTAAATCGTATCAAAGATGTGGCATCCTATGGAAAATCAAAGGCATGTTGGCCTCTTCCTTTTAGAAACTGACTTATCACCAAGGACCTTTACCTCTTTGCCACCATGAAACTGTCCCTTATCTGCTTTAACAAAATTCAACCTTCTTGACATGAAAAACATACAAAAGAAAAAAAAGTTTTGCCTATAAACTGATGCCTATTATCTCTAATAAGCACTGATGCTTCAGGATGGATACTGAACATAAAAATATTTTCTTTGCGTTGCTCATATTTTGCTTTATTGCAACCCTTCTACTAAAATAAAATTCAAGGCAGACATTAACCAAAACTCCATTCTGAAGTCAAATTTAGTGCTTTTATTTCTCTAGTAAGACTTTTAGTCCTAGAATTTATGCATATTCAAAAGGTTACATGTTTATATTACTGTTATAAAGTAAATTTTTACTCCACATATTTACTTAATTTCCCTCCCCTCTCCTGCTTCCCTATGGTGGTATTTTGGTTTTTGGTTTTAGGAGGGTTTTTCTCTTTTCTCGTTGTCTTTCATTCTCATAGACACCATTTACACAATAGCATTTCTTATGTAATAAATATTACCACCTCGTCACGTATCTTTTCAAGCCATTTTTTTCTGGTCTTGCAATCTATGTTATGTAGAATTCTAAGGTCAACCCCAGTGAACCATCCCTTCCTACAAATCTCAAACCTTAAGTGTGCATGGAACCTTTGAATATGCTGTGATATCACTCTTGTGATTAGGTTATGTCATACAAATGGCAAGTGATTTCACTGTTATAATTAAGGTCTGAATCGACTGTGACTTAATCAAGAGATCTTATCTTGGATGGGCCTGACCTAATTAGGAAATCCCTTAAAGTAAGTACTGAGCCCTTTCTGAAAGGAGGCAGATCCTGCTACAGAGTTTAGAGAAGTATATTGCTGAAGGGCACCTGGCTAGGATCTGAAGGCAGATTCTAGTAGCTGATAATGGAGAGGGGGGTGTATATAGAGACCTCAGTTCTAGAGTCACAATTAGCCTAGAGTGTGACCTGGCTGACCAAGGTAAGAAGAGGCCCTCGAGAACCTTGTCTGGCAGACACTTTGATTTCCACCGTCTTAGATGTTAAGCAAAGCTCTCAGCAATAATGGCACTAGATTTATGACTTAGGCAAACTGCGAGATAATAAAAGTTCTGGGTTGTTTTAACTGCTAGTTTGAAGCAATTTGTTTTGGCAGCCCTAGCAAACTATCTCACAATCGTTCACACAGAGACAGTATCATTATGGTTTGCAGAACTCTGTAGCAGACAAATCCACAGTCATGTTCAGAGAGTTCATTAGTTTCCATGAATAATTTCTGAACAAGTAGATATAAAACCAGTAATGATGCAGAATATATTCGAACAACATAATCAGCTACATGAACCTAATTAAACAGTCCACCCAACAATACCACAATGCATATCTGTTTCAAGGGCAAATGGCACACGTTAAAATAGATCATATTCTGGGTTTAAAAAAAAGTTGAAATACCTTTAAAAGACTTGGAATCACAAAAGTATGTGTCTTAGTTACTTTTCTTTCATTCTTGAGGCAAAATCGCCAACGTGCAAAGTTGAAGGGGGAAAGGTTTACCCAAAGTTGAAGGGGAAAAGGTTTATTTGGCTTACAGTGCATAGAGGTTTCAGTTTACAATTGCTTGTATCCAAGGCAGGGTGGTATGGTAGACAGGCAGAAGGCAGCGAGGCAAGCAAGCAAGCAAAAGGGAACCTAAACAGCTTCTTTCTGCAACTTATATCTTATCGAGGCTGCCAGGATTAGGGCTGTGCCAAACCAATCAGTGGATGGATTTGTAATTACATGCCCTTAATCCCAGCATCACATACTCTGGAGTCAGCCACTTCTGAAAAAGCCCCATCTATGATGGCATGAGACTTCGGGGGAACATTTAGGCACAAATCATAATAGTACATTCTCTGAACAAATGAAATTAAATTGAAAATTAAGAACAGAAAGACTCTAGAAAATCCCCAGATATTTAGAAATTTAATAACACACTGCTAAGTAACTCCATAATTAGAGGAGAATTTCACAAGGAAGTTATAAAGTATTTGGAACTAAGTAAAAGTAAGAAATGAAACTATCAGACTTTGTGCAGTGCTAGTAAAGTACTAATTAGGTATAAATTTATAGAAATAGATTTATATATGAGAAAACAAGGAAAAAAATCAATAGCTATAGTATCTTCATAAAGAAATTAGAAAACAGGGGCAAAAGGAAGTAAAATTAGACAAGGAAGAAAATAATAAGATAAAATCCATGAAATCTTGAAGACTTCTTTTTTTTGTTTGTTTGTTTTTGGTGCTGGGGATCGAACTCAGGGCCTTGTGCTTACAAGGCAAACACTCTAACCACTGAGCTAAATCCCCAGCCCCAAGATAAAATCATTGGTGAAGCACTTGCCTAGCAAGCACAAGGCCCTGAGTTGGATCTCTTGCACCTACTCAAAAAAAAAAAAAAAAAAAAAAAAAAAAAAAAAAAAAAAAAAAAAAAAAAAAAAAAAAAAAAAAAAAAAAAAAAAAAAAAAAAAAAAAAAAAAAAAAAAAAAAAAAAAAAAAAAAAAAAAAAAAAAAAAAAAAAAAAAAAAA